>JANIJH010548759.1:0-15791 GCA_024520975.1 Erythroxylum areolatum
CACAATTTAAATGCTGGAACAATCATGAATGCATGTCACTATGTATGCATGTGCAATATGATCTATCTCTTTATAATCAAAGGCCACAAAGCACTCGGTCATAATTTATGCAATAACAGAACTACCCGTACCAATATGCTCATCGCATCGGTAACGGGATGTTACACATTATGTAGGACCAATCAAATAATGAATAATGGATTTAAGTCTCTTAACAATCACCTTGGATATGATCTTGTGGATAGAAGAATAATAAGAAATAGGCCTGAAGTAAGATAGGGACTTGTGTTCCTTTCCTTCGTGGATTAAAATGACGAAATTCTTGTTGAGGAAGAACTTTTAAACTGCTTTCATAATAGTTTTCTTAAAAATATCCAAATTTCTGTAAAAAAAAAAGATGTTTAATCCATTAGGGCCAGGAGTCCTACACTTAACTAGAGATTTGGTGGAATTTTCAATTTCAGAAGCTAACATTGGTAGAGGAAGAGTTTGGTTGACATTAGCATTGAACTTTTATTAAACAATCTACTTAATCAATCTAACAGAAGAAGAAGAAGGAGATGGAGATCCTAGAAATCGAGAAAAGTCTCTTTTAGCCTTAGATTAAAATTCAGATTGAGTATGAATGATAGAGCCATTAACTTCTAAAGAGACTATTGTTTTAGAGGACTTTCTGGTTGATACACATTTATAAAAGAAAAAGGTGTTTTTATCACTATTGTGAAGCCATCTAATTTTGGATCTTTGCTTTAAGAGTGAATAACCAAATTTGGCATGAATCAAGTAGCTTAAGGCTATTTGTTCTGCCTCTTGGAAGGAGGGGTTAGTAGGGTTGAGGTATAAATCAATTTGAGCATTCTTTAGTTACAATCTTCTTAAGGTACCTACACTCATGAAAGAAAAGTAGTATAAAATATTTTTAACAAGTAATTAAAATTGTATAAGACTCCATTTAGTCCTAGCAATGGTGCCAAAAACTTGTTAAGCAAGTTATAAATAAAACTCTCAATACTGTAAGTATGCAGATCGTATGTTATGCTAGCAAGGGTATCGTTCCCATGAGGAGAATTAAACAACTAAATGACTTGAAAAGAACTTTGTATAAGGTACTAAGAATTGATTTGAATTAAAATAAGTAACTAAAATTAAAAAAAATAAGAAAACAAAACAAGTAAATAATAAAACAATTAAGCTACCAATGAAATTTAGATTGATCAGAGTTGAAGACTTAGGAAATATTCTATTTTTATTTTGTTTCCCATTATCTTTTTGATTCAATTTATGTTTGATCTAAGATATCCTAAAGTTTTGACTACTCTCTCTTAAGATCTAATTAAATAACTACAATTGAATTCAAAATTTATAGAATTTTAATCTCTCGATTCATAAAACTACTCCTAACTTGTTCGATTAGTTTTGAAGCAATCCTATAAATAATTAATTTCAAAATTAAGATCTCTCTTAATTATTCATTAATTTGATAATTGTAAGTCTATGAAGTTATTAATTATATAAATGAAAAATTATCCTAAACTTTCAAATATATATTGAATTCAACAAGAAACAAGGTTCATAAAATAATTTCTAAATATGGAATTTAGAAATCCATAATCTGTTATACATCACAAAAATCCAAATACATATTCAAGAAAATGAAAGAAATAAGGAAAAAGAAAGAACACTGATTGAAGTATTGATCTGAAATGTTAGAATTTCTCTAAAACTCTCTTTTGATGCTTCCTCTTTAATATGATTTGATGTGGTGGATGCAGTATCTTTTTGGTATTTTTAATGTTCTTTTATAATGCTTGAGAGTTCTAAGGTTGTTTATAGGGTTTCCTTGCTTTGTTTGGTTCTAAAATTAGCCTCGAACCTCAAAAGTTTGAATAAAATTGCACCTAGAAACACCTCCTAGCATGATCGCATTGGAGGCCTATTTATCTTCACCATGTATGATCACGCTAGCCTGCATGCATCCAACATCTACTCCATTCTTCAGTTTCCTATTTCCAAACACTTACAAACATATTAAAAACCTCTTGAAACACAAAATTAAGTTTAAATTATTGCTCTAAACCAAACAAGCACTTAGAATACATACAAACACTAATAATAAAACAATTTTAGGCCTATACACATGATAATCATCTAAGAAATACTTAAAAACATAAACACCTAGAAAAACATAATATAAACTAAACCTATAAACATCCTCACACTTAAATGTTTGCTTGTCCTTAAGAAAAACTAAAAGCATAAATAAACAAAATACAATAACATATTTATAAACACACAATTATGCAATATGTGATAATGGTATGATAACACCAAATCTTATGAAATTAACTTAACCTCAAAATATAATCACTCAAAAAATGCCAAAATACCAAATTATTCCATTCATGTCTAGTGCATTGATTTGAAAATACATATCAATAAAAATATTAACATCCTATTCTTACACCTGTGACACTTATAAGCACGCATTTATTATTATTGATCAATCAAAAAAGAAAATTATCACTAAGTAACCTTTAAGGAAAATTCTTGCTATTTGTAAAAGATTGGTAGGTTTAATTTATTGTAAGCAACATCTTTCTAAATTTTCTTTAGATCACTTTTTTTTAATTTAGATTGGTTGGAGTGTCATTCTAGCATTTGGACATGAAGACAAACATTTTATCATGAATGCCCCTATGTACTTAGTTATATCACAACTCTTACCTAATTTTCTTAAAAAGGGTCAATGGAATAGGAAATTTATTTAATACATTTTAAATTTTTTTAACCTACCTCATTTGTTTTTAATTAATCATTCTCATGAGAGGGTATTAATGATGCTAACCAATTTAATTGACTATAATTATAAATTTATATAAACAAATTTCTTAAAGTGAAAGAATAGGTGTCATATCCTAATTAACATACATATTCATCCAAAGACACTTAAAACATAAAAGTCATAAGTTACTATGCCTTTACAATTTAAATGATCATGTTCAAAATAAGTCAATTCCATTCAATTCTTTTTTTGGAAATTGAATAAAGTTTCCATTAGTTATAGCAAAGATATCTCAACATTAAAATGAGTTCAAAAAATAGTACAAACAATTAAATCAATTGGCTAGATTACATTTCAAGAATTACAACTTCCATCTATTTCTCATTCTAGTAAATAGAATATGTTGAATAGATTTTGCAACAATTATGGCTCTTATTTAGTTGAAAATATCTTCAACTAATTGATGCTTGCTTACTTCCTCATCCCTATATTTCCTCTTGATTCTTTCTTTCTATAAGGAGTAAATTTTTGTTGCAAAGGTCATTTTATAAATGCTTTATCTTGCACCCTTTCTTTGAAATACATGTAATCCGATTTAGAGTTGTAAGCCATTTATTAGAAGAACAATAATCTGCTAGCAAATGCAAGATTCTACTCCATATGACTTTGGAGTATTTGCATTGAAAAAATTAAGTAGTCCCTATCTTCTTCTACTTTTTTTGTGCAACACACATATTGTTTCAGATCGTATTCCTGATAGCTAGCCAGGTGAATATTGATGCTTTCGAGTTCAAGGAGTTCTTCCAAATGAGATTGAACCAAGGTAAATTCTCTTTCTCAGCCTATGGTACCTTATGGCATCATTTATTGGTGAATACTCCCTTAAGATAGTTTCCAACTGATAGTTTCCTCCTTATAGTAGTGATTGATTTAAGGAAAGTATTTGAATAGCAAGTTGAATCCTCTAAAGTTTCCACTTCACTATCCATCATGCCTTAGTGAGGATACTTTGGCATTAAAAGGAACTCTGTTTGTAAGATGGGATATTTCACTCCTTAGGAAAAGAGGACTATACTCAGACTAGTAATTAGACCACACCTAAATATCCTCTCCATTTCCCAACCTATGTTTGATCCAAGGCCACACAACTTCTCTCAATTTCAATATTTATATGAAAATCAATAAGAATTCCATTCAATTCTTGCCATTGATACATTAACACAAAGCATACATCCCAATGCCAGCCTAATAAAAAATCTAACGTAATAAAAATGCAAAATTCACTCATAGTTGATGCAAATGTAAAATTAGTACACAATTGATATAAATGTAAAATTCATACGCAATTGATATGCAATTGCATGTACATCCCCACATTTGAACAACACATTGTCCTCAATGTGAAAAACAATTAATAAAAATAAAAATAAATGAAAACAAAGAAAAAATTAGGGCAAGAAGACTTATAGAGATTGAGATGGTGATGATCTAGCGATGGAATGTCGAGACACTCAATGCTATAAAACTCCAACAATTCATTCCTTATAAAATAAATATAAAATAAAATATCGAAGTACTAATAAAATAAAATGAAAATAAAAATAAAGTACCAATAAAATAAAATAAAAATAAAAATCCTAATTTTTGAGTTGCCTTCTAAATAATGCTTGTTTAACGTCAATAGCTTGACGTACTCTACCTTTTACCCTTAACTTATGTCTATAATGAGTGGCTTACTTTCACCTGTTTCTCTACATGGTAGTTTAATAGCCTATAAATAAGCTAAATGTTGTAAGATAATATGAAGAACAAGATTGCTCAAATTAAGACAACCACGTAAGTTCAATAATGCCATTTTCGATAACAAACTGCCAATATAATAGGGAATGATGAATCTCCTTGAATCATCAACTGAATCCAACAGTTTTCCTGTAAGAAGTTGAACTGCTCTTTTTCTTTCACAATCACCCTTGTCCTCTCTTCTGCTTTCGCTTCTCGAATAGTGATTTCCTTATCTTCTTCAAACTCTATTTCCTCTATCCTTTGTTCTTCTTTCTCTTTTTGAATGACAACTTCACTTATGAATTCAACCTTTGCTTCTAGCTCAGTGTCTTCAATTGAATAAAATATCTCTTAGAAGACTCAGTGGCTAGTTTTACCATTGTTAAGATCTTCCATTAAAGATTTAGATGAAACATAATTGTTCAATGCATTAGTGTAAGAGTTGCTCCATTCTAAATTATTAGCATGCTCATATAGTGTATTTTGAGACTAGTGTGTTTTGAGACTAGTTCGTAAGCAATATGGATTCTCCCACATATAGTTTAGTGCCTGACATTAAAAATTGTGGTGGTTTGACATATGCTTAATTAATTGTATAATTATTCCATAACATTTTGCAATTAATGACATGAAATTGCTTAAGATACTCACTCTAACTCATATGTGATTTTAGGCATAATTCAGAAGCAAAGAAGTCAAACTGAGTCTACAGTATGATATTTGAGACATTTTCTAAAGATTAATAATCACTTGTCTTCATAGAGTAAGAAGAAGAAAATTAGAGCAAGAAGAAAACAAATTCAGTCCAGAAGAAGACAACCAAGAAGCAACAAAGAGAAAGACCATATGAAAAATGACATAATAGCTAGAAATTAGAGCAACAATATGGCAGCATAGATAAGAGAATCAAAACGACTGCACTTAGGAAAGTAAGGAGCACTACAACGTAGCAAAGGTGAACAATCATGGAGGAACAAAATGACAGTCTAACCAGCTGGGAGGTAAAGTGAAAAATGCTAGCTACTGGGATGGACAAAACGCAGATGTTAGGTATACAAGAATAAAAAGACAGATATTGGAGAGGATTTGGTGTGTTGTTTTTAAATAAAAATCAGAGGTGTTTCAGTTGGGACCATTTTTGGGGGCCTGAAGCAATTTTCTTGGGAGCTCTTAGTTTTAATGAAGAAGAGAGGCAAAGTTCTATTCTTTTGGAGACCTATGGAGGGGTAGCTTCCTATGGTAGTTCGGAGGTGACATTGATGCTGACGAACCCAAATAACTGTTTTTCTCATTGAGTTTGATTTTCTTTCTCTTTTTAGAAAATTCTTATGATATCTGACGTTTATTATTTAGTATTATGAAAAGATGATTTTAATACATCCATTGGATCATTTTATTACAAACCCATTGCTAGAATATTCAATATAATTCGTAATTGTTATGCTGAAATTCATTTTTAGCGACTAATGATTCGTAATCATTAGGGATAACATAACCTATATTAAATGATACATCGTATGTGGTTATTTCCTTGATTAATTGATTTTCCTAATTCATAATGCTACTATCCAATTGAATATAGAGTTCGTATCCTAGATTATTCGATGGTTAGATTTAATTAACAATCATATCTTGATTAAACACTACTTATTAAAAAACTCGGGTTAATTATTAAACCACGATTAATAGTTTCTAGGAGAGGTTTAAGAACAACAAATCATTGAAATATGTTTAATTAAGGTGTAGGTTGAGATTGAACCCAAGAACCTGGTCCTTACCGAATTCCCCACTTTCATCATTTTTTACATGTTTTCTTTAAATTGCTTTTGTTAGTTATTTTAGCTTTATTTTATTTTCTTATTTTAAAAACAAAAACTCCTAAAAACCTATGCAGTGATTAATTTCATTTCAATAACTTTACACACACACTCTGTGGGACCTAGACTCGCCACTGCTATAATAGTAGTCTACTTTATTTTATGTAGTGTTACAACGCACTACCATGATTACCCCTACAATTGTCACAACACAAGATGGATGTCAGTTGTGCTTTTGTGTCACTTAGAAGACTCCCTATATTCCTTGTTAACAATCCATTGGAAGGTTGCTCAACTTGAACCTCCGAGTTATGAAGAGTAAAGGAGTGGTTCTTTATGAATTGATAATTTTGGCTTTAATCCTCACCCCACTTTCCCACTTTCCCATTTTTCTAGTAACTTGTCAAACCTGGAGCTTAACACATCCATTATCTTATCTAAATTTGATTCCAAAAAGTTTGACTCTAAGGGTCCAAACCTATCTTGCTGGAAACTTGGTGGACCTTATACACTCATGCTTGTACCTACGTTGTTAATTCATGAATAATTTGGGAGGTACTTCCACCCAAGCTTAAATATGTTCTAGTAATTCCCATCCATGCTGTAATGCCTTCATTGGGTTGGAAGAAAAAATCTACAACTTGCTCAGTTGAAGCTGCTGTAAAATAATTTAATGTTATTATTATTTTATTTAGGTACCTGCACTCACACAAGAAAAGTAGGATCAAATCTTTAAATAAAAGGAATTAAAATTGTATAAGATCTCATTTAGTACTAAAAAATGGTGTCAAAAGCTTATTGAGCAAGTTTTATATAAAAAAAACCCTCAATACTATAAGTGTACGGATCGTATCTTGTAGTATCAAGAGTATCGTTCCCATGAGGACTATTAAACACCTAAATGACTTGAAAAGAACTTCGGCTAAGGTATTAAAAATATATTTGAATTAAAATAAATAACCAAAATTAAAACAAATGATAAATAAAATAATTGAGCTACCAATGAACTTGAGATTGATCAAAGTTAAAGACTAAGGAACTACTGTATTCATAAAACTACTCCAACTGGTTTAATTTAATTTGAAGCAATCCTAGTGATAATTAATTTCACAATTAATATGTCTCTTCAATTAATCTTTAATCTGATAATTGTAGGTCTATTAAGTTACTAACTCTCATTATACACCTTAATACTAATGAATTGATTCACTATGTGGATTTGTTATCAAGTGTATACATGACAATTATCATTAACATCCAAAGATATATTGAATTCAATAAGAAATAAGGTTAAAAAATAATTCATAATTATTAAATACGAAATTTAGAAATCCATAATCATGTTATATATCATAAAAATCCAAATACATATTCAAGAAAATTAAATAAATAAGGAATAAGAATCAATATTAATTAAAATCTTGATCTGGAATGCTAGAATTTCTCTAAAGCTCTCTTTCAATCCTTCCTCTTTGATCTACTTTTATATGGTAGCTTCTACCTCTTTTTGATGTTTTTCATGTTCTTTTATAGTGATTAAGAGAAGTGTCTAGGGTTTCCCTACTTTGTTTAGTTCCAAAAATAGCCTCAAACCTTAAAATTTCAAAAGAACTCGCACTGGAAACACCTATTGGCACGATCTTGCATGGGCACAATCATATTAGAGGCCCATTCATCTTCACCATACACAATTGTGCATGGTGCATGATAGCACCAACTTTCATGCATCAATATCTTCTCCATTCTTCAATTTCTTATTTTCAAACACTCACAACACTTAAACACTTAACTAAACAAACATTTAGAATACATACAAACACTGACAATAGCAAAATTCTATGCTTATGCATGTGATAATCATCTAAGAAGTACTTCAAAACAACCTTATCCACCTAAAAACACTTAATATAATCTATACCTATCAATTACCAATATTGAATATGTGAAAAGCTTTGAATTCATAGTGAATATTGCCCATGAACTCAGAGCATTGAAATTGCTTAGTGGTTTTCGAATTGTTATTGGTTCCCTTCTTGACTACTTTTTTAAAGCTTAGGATATTCATTAGGAAGTTTGTAAGTTAAAATAAGGTTTAATATGAGATTAGAGAGAATCAAAATGAACTATAACTTAAGAGTGATCAAGATGTTGGTGCTAGGAAAGAAAGCACTTAAGTTAGGAAAATGAGGCAAACATGTAAGATTGGAGAGACTTTTATCCAATTTTTTCATCAAGAAAGTGTTACCCTTGTGCTTGTTACTCTATGTATAAAAGCTACCCTCACTAGGTTAATATGTAACCTCAATGTTGTTTAAGTAGTTTTCGAGATCATCATCAAGTGTTTGTTAAAAAAATAACTCTAAGCCTCATTAGGATGAATAATAGAGTTTAAGTTTTCAACTAGTAGTCAAAGAGTGTTAATGCCTTATGAGATGTCAGAGAGTTTGTTCCCCAATGATGTTCTTTGGAAGTTGTAGTTAAGAGCATAATAATGGAAATTTTCAATTGTAAGTTTAGTTCAAGAACTTTTACCTTTAAGTGAATCAAATCATCACTCATAATTATGCTAATTATTTCCATTTTATCAGTGCTATATAAGACCAGAATTCTCCCATTAGAATGAAAAGAATAATTGGAAATGGCTGTCCAGGATGAAGGCAAAAAATGATAGAATGCTATAGTGAATCTTCTTCAATCTAGTTTCTAGAATTTCCAATAGGTAAAGTTTATTTTCAGCAAAAAAATTTTTAATTTTTTGTTGCTTGATAGGAGTAGACAAGACCCTTATATTCTATTCTAAGATTATCATGGTTTTGAATCAGAAGAAGACAAATTCTTCTTTTTGCTAGATTTGCTCCTAATAATAGCTTAAAATTCTCTTTTGCTGCTATCTCAATATTGACGTGATAATTTTCCTCTTTATTGGAGAAGGCATTTTTACTATAAGTTGCTATTTTTATATTAGATGAGCTTAATACATTAGGCTATAAATGCAAAGTTTTGAGTTCATAGTTGTAATGTTGATTGTATTCTTAGGATCTTCAAGGGAGTTACTACAAGATTAAGTACTTATTGAATTTTGCTTAATGGAAGGGGCTTAGTGATTTTTAGGATTGGATTAGCATATAGAGAAATTAAACTACCCTTCAATGCAAATGGTTCCTCCTTTTCATCCAAATGAGATTCATATATGAGTTCCCAATAGCTACCTATTTCCAAAATTCTTTGTTTTTTGATTTCCAAATCTCCTTACGTTTTAGATTGGAAGGCTTCAAGGAATATGTTATTATAACTTTTTCCTCAGTAAGATCCACATTTCCATTCAATTTCATTATGGATACTTCCTCAGGCAAGTTTACAAGTGCATCAACAACTACATGTTTTTCTACAAAGCTAATCTTTTTAGTTTCAAATGTAGCTTGATAAAGACATAAAAGTCTTCCAATGGAGCTAGCAAGGTAACTAGACCTTTTGTTACCATTATTCAAGAGTAATTTCATGGATACAAATCCATATTTCTTCAAACATCACTACCAGTTTACAAGGTTGAACCAGAACTGGTTTATTATTAACATTCCAAGTTACTTAATTGATGACTTCTGAAACTAATTTAGGAGAATTTAATTTAAAGAAGAATATGTTATCAGTGTTCAAAATAATATCAAGGAGCTCAAATTGCTTCCAGTTGCTCATTGCCTAAGTTTTTATAACTAGAAATGGAACTCTTTTATTAAGCAAGAAGCCAATACTGATGGATTTCCATTTCTAAACTTTTGCTTAAAGAATGGAGATAGGTATGGATGCAATGTGATGTTCCAAGGTGGGGTTAGGAGGCCAAAATGAAAGTTTGGATTTAGTGTTATAGTTTCCAACAACTTGCACTCAGGTTCGTTAGAGGAGCTATGGTAATAGTAGCATCAAATGCTATAGGAGAAAGAGAGGTGAAAATAGGAGACAACAGTATGGAGGAAGGATGAAGCCAAATGGGAGGACTTAGAGGGAGGAAGGAAGAGTGAGCTAAGAGCAGGAAAGGTTTTGAAGTTGAAACGATTATGAAGGATTGATGGTTAAAGCTAGTGACAAGTGGATATAAACAATTTAGGGAGACGGAATGAAAAAAATCATAGTGCATAGAAATGGAACCAACAAGGAGAGAAACCAAAGGTGAGTAAAGTAGAAGGAGGCTAGATATAGACCAAAAGTAGAAGCAAGCTAAGTTAAGGGAAGAAGGAAAAAGGGAGAGGTGTTAGAGGAAGCTATATTGCAAAGAAATAAGTTAATCTCCTTATAAAGAACTCACCAGTAACTTGTACTTTCCTTTCCAAGAGGAAGAATCACAAGCAACATATCACCAGCATCAATAGCAGCAAATCACTAGCACCATGACTTCACTAAGTGCTTTCTTGGTCCCATAAAGGCAAGGTTGAATTAGTAAAACACTAATCAAAAGGAGTTTAGATAGAAATTCCTAACTTTATATGTAAAATTTAATTTATAAATTTATTTCAACCTAAGAATGTGATACATTATCCAATAAGTATCAAGCTTTAGTTTCACCTACTAAAATTTTTGTTATTGATATAGTATACATGATCCTACTTGAACCATAAAGAGTTATTATCCATTAATTTGATAAATATCCTTTTAAGAATTTGAATTTGATTTATAACCTTTATAGTAATAACATCAAGTCCACCTCCTTTCTTATCTTTACAAATATTAATCCATTTGACTTTAGCTCAGCATTTTATGTTTTTATTGCTAGATCAGATGAAATTCCTTAAAATTTTCTCAATGGCTTTACTGATATTCCTTGGAAACCATAAGTGAGACAACCAATACATATGAAGTAAATTAAGAATTGAATTTACTAATTGAATCCTCCACACTAGGGATAAGTTATATTTGCACTAGTTTGTAATCCTTAAGGTGATCCCCTCTAGAAGGGTCTTTAAGTTAGTATAGGAAGGCTTTTTTAAATTCATAGGAATGCAAAGATAAATAGAGGGAGTTTGGAGACTTCTAAGCTTGAAATGCAAGCTAACCATCCAGATACAACATTTATGCTAGAGGATACAAGCAAGTGGCTTTTATCTTTATTAATGGTCAAACTTGAGAATAATATAAATGTGTTAAGGGAAATCATTAGTAAGCTATCCAAATGGTAATCATATTTAGAGAAAAGTATCAAATAATTTGTAAAAGATAAGCTTGTAATCCCTAATATCTTATGTTTCAAATGTAATTTGAAGTTTTTTCTTCACTATTTATACTTTCGATAAGCCTAACTAGGGTCTCCATTCCTAAGGTAAATAGGTGAGGGATTATCCGATTACCTTATAGGCTCAGATCCTTTAATAATTTTTTGTCCTCTCCATTGATCAATATTCTATATGAAATAGTAATGATGAATTGAGATATCCATTTAATGAAAATAAGGGGTAATCCAAAAGCATGCAAAATGTTTAGAATGAACTTTCAATATAAAAAGTAAAATGCTTTACATAAATATATTTTGATAGCATAAGTACGTCTTGTTGTTTTTTTTTTAAAGCTCTTAAGCCAACAAGATATTATCCTCTATTGATTTTCCTTAAATGAAGACACCTTAAGAGGCATCAACTAGTTATGAAAGTGTTAGTTAATCTTTCGCCCAATAACATAACAACTATTTAGTAAATAATATTACGACATGAGATTGATCATAAGTATTTTAAGGAGTTAGGAGATTGTACCTTAGGGATCAGACATAGGAACATTTTATTAAGCTCTTTAAGCATGCTTCCATTTATAAAAAATTAAAGCATTACGTTAGTCATAAAGGTTTTTATCAGAGGGCATGTTTTATGAAAGAACAATATCTTAAAGCCATCTTAGCTTAGGGTCTTATTTAGATGTAATGCAAATAAGACCTCTTCCACCTCCATTACATAAAAAAGGTTTATTTAAGAAAGCAACTACTATAGAAATATGTTCATTGATTATAGATTTTAGTTTTGGTAGAAGATGTAGCCATAGTATCAAAACCAATAACATCAATAAAAAATTTCATGACTTCTTTATGTCAATCCTCTCTTATTGTTAGCCAGCTACCATTTTTAGTCCTCATGGAGGAGATTTTGTTGAAATTATTCTTTATTAGTAGAGATATATGGAAAAAGAATAGAATTTTTATCTCCATCCATTAACCATAAAATTCTTAGTCTTTGCTTATGTAAAGAAATATTAATTTTATCCATTTGATTATAGGGAAGAAGATTATACTTATCGTCCTCTTATATATCCATATTAAGAGGAGTATTATAAAGGGAGATTTAAATGCAATGAAGCTTATCTTCAGCTTCCCTAGTGTCTTTCTGTGTGCTTAATCATCTCTTGTAATTTAGGACTTTTACCTCATTCTTAAACCCTTGTAATTTCCTTATATAGATAAATGTTTTACTTCCTTTTACTAGACTCTTAAGGTCCTTAAAAGTTGCTCCTTCAATTCCTACCCCTTTAATGAAAAATTTCTTTGAAATATAAATGAATATATTAGGAGAAAAAAGATAAGACTAGCCCTACAAATAGTTAAAAGGAATGCAAGATTCTTGCTAGTTCCAAATGGTTACAACTTTCATAAAATGAAAGGAAAAGGCATGACAAAATAAAAGGAGCAAATAGTGCTAGCCATTATCAGTTAGTTGTGTTACTTTGTCAATAGTTGAATAATAGTAAGTACAAATTTAAAAAGGGATCTATTCTTATTCAATATAGCTAGATAATGTGAAGGTATCTATCATCGACTCGGCTTTGCAAGTAAATACATAACTAGCGTAGGGAAGATCAAACTTATGTTAGGACATGTAAACTATTGGACCAGATATAGGAATCCACTTTACTACATAAATATGATCCATTTTTAGGTTGTTGTTTAATAGAGGTAGTTCCTTTTATTTTTTAAATGATTTCTTCATATAATGACTAAAGATTTTCTTATCTCCCACCATCTATGTAGGTTGATCAGCGCGAGATGGTTCCTTCAAGTTAAAATGAGTATGCTAGTTCTTATCCAAGATACATAATCTGTCCTTTTAACCTAGTATTTAGATCTTGAATGCATGAGTACAACTTCTCTTATGTAGCAGATAACTGGCTCAAAATAAGGGCAATGGTTTTATGCTTAAATTTTCTCCAGTTAATTCTCCCATTGTATGAATTATCAAGAGAGGTTGCATCTCTCCTTAATAGTAGGGTTATAAGAAATGTGTAAGTTTTTAATTAATATCGATTCTTTTAACATGTGATATGCAAGCCTATAGTAGTTGAGGATTCTAGTCCTTCACATTCAACTATCCTATCTTTAATGCCCAGTGTATGGTATCCTTTAAAGAAGTAGGCTAAAATTTTAAGGTTGCAATTGTGAACTAACCTCCTCTAAATTGTATTTAAGTATTTGCATGAGAACATAAGATAATTACTAGTTTATAGATCAGTTTGGCAGAGAATGCATAAAGAAATCCTATTCCATGGTATTTTTTTTAATGCAACAATTTAAATTTGATGGCCATCCAAAAAATGATGGAATATTTAAGAACATTATTATTAAACCATAAAAGCTTGAACTAGTTAACCTTATAAGAAAAAGGAATAATAATAATCTGCAAGAGGAATTAGTGGAACTTTTGAGCCAAATAATACTGTCATTTATAGTTTCATTGGGGGAGTATCTACGGATTATAAGGATATTGGCTAATCTTCTATGAGGCATCACCTACTGATTTTAATAGATCAATATACTCACCTTAACATCTATGGGAAAGACATACTAAAAGGAAAGAAAAGAAGGGTGAAGATGAAAGGGGACAAGGTTTAACCAGTTATCAAACTAAAGGCTAGTTTTCTTTCCATCATCCATAATATGTTTCATTTCACTAGCCATAATTTTCATAAGTTTTAGGAAGAGTTTAATAGTTAAAGAGGTTTCAGAGCTAGACTTCATAAACTAGAAACTAGATCCATTTAATTACTCTTCATGCATCCATTTCACCCATAATGTCTCTTTCTAATTAAATAAGCACAAATTTCTTTTTTTCTTCCAAAAGTGATTTGTTAATGGCCAAGATTGATATGATTCCTAAACCCCTTTAAAATTTAGGTAAATAAATCTCTTTCTATTTGACTTTAGGGAACCCTTTGTTTATGCCTTCTCCACTCTATAGGAAATTCTTGAGAATTTTATTAATATCTTTGATGGTGCTTATTGAAAGTTCCATATGAAAGCTGTAATAAATGTGCATGCTACTAAACACTAGGGAAATAAATTACAATTTCCTTGAACAAGGTAAAACCTTGGTCTTCTAGCAATAAGCACTTTTTAAGACAACATCTAATAGAGGCTTCTAATCATTGTAAGTTAGTCTTAAGAAATAGGTAAGTTAAGATATTTTGAAGGAGTTTTATTCTATTGAAGGCTAGATATATGTACCAAGGATTGAAGAAGAAAGTAGAATTGAAGCTAACCTTTTATAATTAAGAAACTCCATCTTTCTGTTTAAAAAGAGAATTGTGAGCTTTAGGAGAGATTAAATAATAGCTAAATTTTGCCTTTTGTTTCCATCTCAAGGCACTATTGATAGGATCATTGTATAGCTCAACTTGTGCAACCTATAGTTCCCTTTTAATTTTGTCATTTTCCTTAAGTAAGTCATCCTTAAAGTGCATTTTTTGAAAATTTTTATGATCTTGTTTTATTATCTTAAGTCTAGTTATGAGCTTGAGGGATTCATAATCTTCTCCTGCCTCCAATCGTTTAGCTATCATGTTCTCATAACCCTCTAATTTAGTAAGAAACTAGTAGAACCTAAATAAAGTTCTCAGCTTCCTTAAATGTAAAGCTAAATTTATTTCCAGAGGGGAGTGGTCTGAAACCTTAAAAGCAGTGAAATAACTATATCTATTGGGTAATTTTCCCTTCCATTTAGAATTAACTAGCCCCTATCTAGTTTTTTTCTTAATGTGATGTTTGGCTTCTTGCTTATTTGACCATGTAAGCATATTTCCTCTAAAGGACAAGTCTACTAAGACAAAGTTGAGCAAATAAGATATGAATTCTTTATCTATATTCCCAACATACTTCCTGTGCTTTTTTCTTCATGAGAGAGAATAAAATTGAAATCCCTAATGTTATCCATATATCTTTAAAGGTTTTTTTGAAAGATCTTCTAAGTCCCTCCGTAAACCAATTCTTTGATAGATAAAATTGGAGGTCTAGGTGAAAATGACACATATGTTTTCTTAAAATGTTAAAGAGCAGGCTTAAAGACGTAGGAACTTGTTGGAACCCCTCCCTGGTGCGACACGTGTCCGACGTCCTGCATGACATCTGGACGCGCCTCCCACGAGGAAGGGATTCCTCACCACTAATTAAA
>JANIJH010548778.1:0-15790 GCA_024520975.1 Erythroxylum areolatum
ATTTCACAAAAATCCAAAAATAGCTTTTATACACTTTTCTTTCATTTAGTTCAATTTAATTAGTTTTATCAAAAAATCCAAAACCCTCCTTTTTTATCAATTTAGTTGCATTTCTTGACAATTAGGCTAGCTTAGACCATTTGCGCTAGGTTCCAATTGAGTGAGACGACCCGCGGTTGCACTCTATGTTGCAATCCTTAGAATTAAATTTTTCATTCGGTTTTCGAGAGAGTCACCCAAAGACTAACAAGCATCAGCCGATCAGATGTATATGATAAAGTCCATATAATAAATATATATTACAAATAAATTTATGATGAGATCATAATTATAAGATTTATATTGCATTTAGATATTATTTCTAAATTGTTCCAAGTCATTGTTCTATTAAGACAAGACATTAATAAAGCATAAAAGAACTAACACTTCATGTTTCTTACTTATGAAAGCATAGAGATACTTAAACAAATGTATGAGTACTTATTAGAGAACAAGTTCACTAAACAAACCCTTTATTATAATTCCATTTGGAATATTACTTGTATGTCTATGGAAAATTCTCATTGTGATGATTGTATAAGTGATACTTTGACTTGAGATCTCCAAAGTTATCTTATTGAGGAAATGCTAATTTTGATACTACTTAATGACCTATTCTAGTTAAGTATAGCTCAGTTAAAAGTTACTACAAATATTATGAACTATATGGAGGTAGTTGAATGATCAATATATGATTCAACACCTAAAAGTGATAAGGGAGAGTATTAAGTTTTTCCTGGTTAGTATTAATTCAAGAAACCCTTGACCAAAGTTGAAAAACACTTTAAAATAGTTTTCAAATGTCAATAATTGAATCAATTTCTAATAAGAACTTATATGATTGGATTCAAATAGAGTAAACATTAATTTCATGCTTTATGTCTAATTGGAACGTTGAATGATGAAAAAATTGAATTATAAGAAAAAGTTATGCATGGAAAAGTTGGTCAAAACCCCTTTCACATTCTTGAATATTTGGGTGGTCATGACATGTAGCTAGATGCCAATCTTGATTTATGGATATAAATTGTTTAATTAGAAAACTAAAGATAAACTAAAAGAATTTAATTTATCTAATCTTTAATATGATTTAGGATTCTAATTTATATTTGGACAATATATTTGGGAACCTAATACGTCACATACAAAGAATGAGTTGAAGAGAGAAAAGAAATTTTAATCAAATTGAGCTTGATTGTAAAGTTTGATAAACCTTATAATTAAATATGAGATATTTAATAAATAAAGATCCATATGAGATATTGGAGCTTATTTATGCATAATTAGTATTTAATTACAATCTTATGTGATTCTAATAAATTTTAACTAAAAATAGAATTTAATTTCAATTAAATTATTAAAATGTCCAAAACATATTATAAATAAGCTTAAGCTTTAAGGGATCTAGCATTCCTTGCCTAGCTCTTTCTCCAATATAGTTGTAGAGTTCTTTTAAGATATTCTATGGATATCGTTAGAGATCGGACACTTGTGTAGTTATGGTGGTTAAGATGAGTTGATTTCATAAATAGTTCAAAGGAAATGATAAGAAAATGACCAAGTTTCGGAATAAGATACGAATTAAGATTCATGCTTTATTATGGTTTGTATGTTAATCATTTAAGTGAACTTGGATTTCAAAAAATCAATCGAAAAATTTTTTTATTATTCTTATGCATGTGAGATTAGATCTTGCCCTAATTTTCTATATGATATAGTGATCTTATTTGCATGTCCTCTTAGGAGCAGATAACTGATATATTTACCAAAACTCACTCTATTCTTCAATTTCATAATCTTGTTTCCAAACTCAAGTTATCTACTTCTTTACCATCTTAACTTTGAGGAGTATGATAATGATAAACATTATAATTAGTGTTAATATATGTAGGCACTAATTAGGTTCTTGCCAAATTAGATTATTCCTTATTTGAGTTTAAATTCTTCCTTATTTAAGTTTCTTCCTAAATTAGTCTAATAATTTTGTATATAAATAAGTTCGCTGCCTTCATTGTAATACAAAACAATTCATTCTCTATTAATTTTTACAATTTAGAAAATCTTCTAACTTTACAAGAATTTCTTTAATCTAACCATTTATTGCCATGATGAGGCTATTAAATTCTAGCCTTAAGAATTTAAAATTCTCTCATACATTTTTCATTAATTTTAATTTTAGGATTTAACTTTGAAATCTTGTCATAAGTATTTTTCAACCTAATTGAAATACTAACTCACTCGTATGTTATGCTTTAAGATTGTCATTAACTCCTTCAATTTTACAACTTTGCATTTTTAGTCCTTACAAAGAGTGCTACTAGGATGTCTCAAGATCTTTTTAGTATCTTCACTTCTTGAACTTGCCGAGGAATATTATCTTCAATTGTGAAAAATATTATGTACGTTCCCTTATTCACCTTTACATTTCATTTTGATAGCTCGTCGAGATTTGTTGGTTGGTGGTGGTGTGTTATTACCATCAATAGTATCTTGTGAATCCTGCCTGAGCGAATAAATTCAAATACTAACTCCATATTTTGTTAAATAATTTGTTATACTTAATGTTGATGAATCAATATCCACCGTATAATGAGTAATGACTTTATGATCCCTATAACTCAACATGTAAGTTTATTCGACGTCAACTAATTTCACAATTCTTATCTTATTTGCACACTAGTAGAATTTCAATTTGTTTCAAACTTAAATTCTACACAGTTTACACTTGAAGGAATAGAAGGAAGCAATTGATATGTAATTTTATTGTATTGATTATGTATTTAGCTAAATAGCTTTTACTGGTATTTATACATATTTTTGGTATATGGTAATAATAACAAATAAGATATTGAGGATCAAATGAGATATACAAGATAAATAAGATACACAAGATAAAATCAAATGAGATACATATTAAAGAGAAAAATATCATATCTGATATGAAGATCTATATATGTTTATCAGCCCCCCTCAAGCTCACTTTGGGTAGAAATGATGAGCTTACTGCGAAGGCGATGAAAAGTAGATGAAGCTAATGCTTTAGTCATGATGTCTGTAACTTGATCAAATGAAGATATATGTTGAATATAAAGAGCTTTGTTCACTAGATCATGAACAAAGTGGATGTTAATCTCGATATTTTTAGTACGAGCATGAGCAATTGGATCAGTGGAAAAGAAGGTGGCACCAAGATTATCACACCATAGTGTAGATGTAACGTTAGAGAATCCAATTTCATTTAAAATAAGCCAACAAATTTCAACAGCGGCAAGAGCAATATTTCTATATTCAACTTCAATGCTTGATCTAGCAATAGTGGGTTATTTCTTAGCACTTCAAGAGGTGAGGTTAGAGCCAAGAAAAATACAATATTTGGAGGTAGAATGATGATCATCAGGATAACCAGCCCAATCAGGATCATAGAAGGCCTTTAAGGTAAGAGAAGAATTTTGGGTTAAATGTATACCTGAAGAGGGTGTAGATCGGAGGTAGCAAAGAATCCGTTTCACCGTGGTCCAGTGAATGTTAGTAGGACATTGTAGAAACTAAGAAACTTTGTTGACAGCAAATTGAATGTCAGGGTGAGTAAGGCAAAGATATTGTAGAATACCAACAGTACTTCGATATTCAGTAGGATAGGAAAAAGGAATGTCGTGATTTTTTGAAAGAGGAAGAGTGAGTGTGATTGGTGTGGGTACAGATTTGGAGTGATCTAGGCCAATGCAATGTAGTAGTTCTTTGGTGTATTTAGTTTGTGTGAGTAAAAGGCCAATTGTTGTGTGGGTAGCTTCAATACCAAGAAAACATATATTGGTCCTAAGTCATTGATGGAAAAGGAAGTGATAAGACCTTGAATATAGGTGGTGATGAATGAGGGTGAAGAACCTGTAATCAAGATATCATCAACATACACTAAAAGAAAAGTAGTATTGAAGGCGGTGTTGTGAACGAAAAATGACATGTCAGATTTAGTGGAGACAAATTGAAGTTCATGAAGTTTTTGACTGAGGCAATGAAACCAAGAACGAGACCATAGAGAGCTTTATGAAGGTGAAAAATGTAAGAAAGATGATGTGTATTTAGGAAGCCAGGAGGTTGAATCATAAAGACTGGTTTTTGAAGAGTGTCATTAAGGAAGGCATTATTGACATCGAGTTGACGAATTTGCCAATTTTTGGAGAGTGAACTAGTAAGGATGAGACAAATGGTTGTGGGTTTGACAAATGGGCTAAAAGTATCTGTATAATCTATACCAGGAGTCTGATGATATCCTTTGGCAATAAGATGAGCTTTATAGTGATCAAGAGTTCCATCAGAATTTCGTTATGCGAAAGTCCCATTTACAACCAACAAGATTGGCATTTAGTGGTGGAGGGACAAGAGTCCATGTGTTGTTGCGATGAAGAGCTGTGAACTCGTCAAGCATAGCTTGACATTAATGTGGAAATTTGTTAGCTTAAGTGAAAGAAGTGGGATCAGGATCATTACAAGTTTGTGTATAGGTAGAGTAAGTGACATAATCAGAGAATGTGCAAGGTATACGAGTTTGATCATGGGTGTGGGTGACCATGGGAGACCATGGGATGATGTGACCATGGGATGAGGTTGTTGTGGAGGCATAGGTAGGGGTAAAGAGATAGACGATGAAGGTCTTGAGATAGGAGAGGGAGAGTGAGAGGAACTAGTATAGGGAAAGTCGGTTATAACAAAACGAACATAATGAAAGATATATATTTTAGATGTAATAGGGTCAAGGCAGTGATAGCTCTTGTAATTAGGAGAATACCCAAGAAAGACATATTTTGTAGACTTCAGTTCAAGTTTGTCTGAACATATGGACCCAATGAAGGGAAAACAAGTGCACCCAAAGACCTGAAGGTAAGAAAGGTTAGCTTTTGTGAGAAAGAGAATTTCATGGGGGGATTTGTTATAGAGAATAGGAGTTGGTAATAGATTTATGAGGTAGGCAGCTGTAGAGAATGCTTCATACCAGAAAGCTTTAGGAAGTGAGGCATGAATAAGAAGTGTGAGACCAATTTCAGTAAGGTGACAAATTTTACATTCAACGATTCCGTTTTATTGTAGGGTATGAGGACAAGAAATATGATAAGTAATCCCATAGGTAGTAAGAAAGTTAGCTAACAAACCTTTGACAAGTTCAGGAGCTCCATCAAATTAAAAACTTTTATAGAGGTCGAAAAAAGATTTTTAGAGTGAGCTTTGAATGCCTAAAAATGAGAAAGGGCTTGATATTTGTGGGTTAAAGGATAAATCTATGCATATTGACTGAAATTGTCAACAAAAAGAATAAAATAATGAAATCCAGAGAAGGAAAGGGAGGGAGATGGTCCGCAAATATCGCAATGGATAAGTTATGGTGGCTTATTTGAAACACGAGAAGATAAGGGAATGAAAGATGAGTACTTTTTCCTTGAAGAAAAGAAGTACAATGTTTTATTACATGAGGTTTGATATTTAAAAAGGGAGATAACTTAAAGAGTGTAACGGGACAAGGATGAACAAGATACTGATGCCATAATTGAATTGAAGTAGAGGTGGTGCATGGAAAGCAATCGGATTTATGAAATTGACCAGAATCTTCAATGGGTAAAGATTATTGTGTATGGTACTCGCAAGAAGTGGTATTCTTGGTGTAGAGATCCTTCATAATATAACCAAAAGGATTAAATTCAATGATGTAGGAATTATCCTTAACAAATTTAGCAAAAGGATTAAATTCAATGATGTAGGAATTATCCTTAACAAATTTAGCTACAGAAAGTAAATTGGCAGTAAGATTGGGAACAATTAAAATATCACTGAGGTGAAGGGATCTAACGGGAGTGGAGAATGTGAGGCTACCAGTAAAGGAAATAGGAAGAGTTTGTCCATTACCAACAATCACTGTATTTGGACCATTGTATGGTGTTGAGGATTCAACAAGTTGAGGATTAGGAGTCATATTGGTTGTAGCACTAGTGTTAGAAGTGACAGTTGAAGGATAAGAAGATTTGGTGATGTCGAGGGCAGTAAATGCAGTGGATAAATTATTAAGGTCTATGGGGATAAAAAAAAGGGCAATTTTGAGATTTAAAATATCGGAAACGACAATATGCAGCAATATGACCCCATTTCCAAAAAATTTGGCATTTAGGGGAAGGTTTATTGGGCCTAAAATAGGTATGAAATTGGTTTTGATGGTGGGCTTTAGTAGGTATGGGCTAGGATGAATAGTGATTAAAAGAGGTTGGCTCAATAGAACCAGACTAATGTAGCCCAGGAGAATTATTCCCAAAGATTGAGGGCCCAATCAGCCCTGGTCCATGGCCCTGTTCATTTGACCTAATTGGCCCAATATTATAACCTTGTCCATTAGGTTTAAAATGGTGATACCCGCATCGTCCTCTCCTGATTCTTAAACAGCCATGTCCAAAGGTATTTGGAAAGGATGAATGACTAGATAGCGAAGCGGCGAGAGTAGTGTCCAATGGTGGAGAGGATAGAAACGAGAGAAGTTGTTGTTCGTGGATGAGGAGCTTTGCCTGGAGTTCACCGAAGGAGATCCTGGATTCGCGATGCTCCACCATTGTGATGAAGGATTCAGAATCTATAGGTAAATCATTCAGAGTAAAAAGTATAAGGTCAGAATATTATATTGTATCACCTATAGCCGCTAGTTCCTCTTCCGTAGTTGAGATTGTCGTAAGGTATTTGGTAATCGATTGTTGTCCTTTTTGTAGGGTATGAAGTTTTCATCGGAGCAGAGAACGTTGGGAGTTGGATTGTAACATGAAGTGTTGCTCTAGATTGAGCCAGAGATCACAGGCTGTGCTATACCTAATGGCAAGGTAGGCAGTAGTGGTGGAAAGAGAGGTGGTGAGGAAGCAGTAGACAATTCGGTCAAATTTCTTCCACCTGAGGTATTATGAAGATTTAGCATCTAGAGTGACAGAAGGTGGTGGAACTGATCCATCAAAGGTGACTAGAATGGCATGTATTTGGCTATGTCAGATGAGGTAATTGGAGGAATCTAATTTTGTAGTTAGGAAGTTTGTAATCTGATGGAATGGTAATGTGGGGGAAGTATGATTGACCATTGATGTTGTTTGTGATGTATTGGTTCTGAAAAAGAGAGAGGATGTTTTGTATGTTGGTTTCTGCTATTTGTGTATGCAGGGTAAGATGTTTTGTTTGCTGGTTTTGCTATTTTTGTATGTAGAGTAGGTGTTTGAGAAAAGGATTTCTAGCTTGAATGTGTAGCTCGGTAATAGGATTAGTGTATAGGCTCTGATACCATGAAAGAATAGAAGGAAGCAATTGCTATATAATTGTATTGTATTGATTGTGTATTTAGTTGAATAGCTTTTACAAGTATTTATACATGTTTTTGGTATCTGATAATAATAACAAATAAGATATTGAGGATCAAATGAGATACACAAGATAAAATCAAATGAGATACATATTAAAGAGAAAAATATCATATCTGATATAAAGATCTGTATATGCTTATCAGCACTCAATATAATCATTTACTGACCTAACTCAAACGATCGGATACCACTTGTAAAAAATAGACTTTATTAACTTAGTTAAAAATTCATGTAAAAACAAGTGACTTTATTACGTCTTAGTTAAAAATTCATACAACACAAATGACTTTGGTATGGTTACTACACACACTCACTCATTCACTTTTAACAAAGTAATTGGAAAATCACTTTCTTCATACACCACTCTTTATCAATTAATGTAGGACACATGACACTCTTTAAACTACACAGCACTCACTATTTTATGTATGCGTATAAACCAACTCTCTATGCATATTTACACTAGTTATTTAATTGACATACTAGAGTTGGTTAATGTTACTGGAACATTTTAAAACAAATGAGAAGATTTTGGAGATGTTAAAAGTAAGGTAAGTCTAGGATATTTGACGATAGTTGTAGGTTGTATGAAGTTTTAGTAGACAATTTAGAATGTTTTTAGTTGTTAATTAATTGATTCATCCATTTTTAGGTTTAGAATTGAGTTAGTTTGTTAGACATTTGTGTTCTGATTGCTATATGGGTTAGAGCATGTCATTGAGCTTTAATTTTGTGTGTCTGAGATGCTTTAATGTGTTTGTTAGTACTTGAGATCAGATATCGAAGAATGAAGAACATTTGGAGGAAGTCCAGTAGAAGACTTAGGGCCACGATCGTGACAAAAGCTGACGTGACCTATGCGATGATAGATGTGGACTGGCTTCTCAAACATAATTTTTCATGAGTTATTTCAGACTTTTGGGCCTGGGTAAAACCTAGTTTTTATCCCAATTAGTAAAGGACTACATAAGATAAGAGAAATTACCTAAATCAAAAAGCCTCCACTTGCCACTTTGGGAAAAGCGAAGGAAGAGGAAGAATGAGAGAGAGAAGGTAGACCTTCTACTGCGCTTCAACCTCTAGCCCTCTCAAGTTATCTTTTCTTCTTTCCATCTTTTATTTCGTTTATTTGACGTATAAGATGGAATTGATGATGTTGAACCTTAGTTTAAGGATGTTCTAACTTCTTTTAAGGAATTATACTTGATTTAATGTTAATATAGTTGCTTTTGTTGTTAATGATGCTGGGTGTTGTGATTATTTGTTGTGATTGTATGCTTCGGTAAGAAATCGAGAGAGTGAACTGAATACAAAATGATTAGGTTGACTAATGAGAGTTAAACGATATAATAGACCATGTAAATAATGAAATCGTTAATTATACGGAGAGAGATCTCGTATGAGGACCCCGGTTGTTTGTTGGAACACTTAAGAACTAATTAGGTTGTGGGTTGTTTTGTTAATCGAGAGATTATATGTTTGGTAACTCAACTTAATTAAGGTTTATGATTTAGAGCTTAGTGGTTACAACTCGAGAGAGACTAATCCACCATTTGAAAGTCTAGGACCGACATCGCATTAAAACAAAAGTGACTAAGTTAGCATTGATAATATGATAAATCCCCTTTCTCATAATTTGTTAATCTTCCTTGTTTAAATTTCAATTGTCAATTGGTGGTGCTCACATTTGATTTCTTGCATTAATTTAGAATTCTCATTTCAATCACTCCATATTCGATTGTTAACTTTTCTGTTTAGTTTTTATTTTCATTTTAATTACAATTTTAGGTCTTAGACAAATTAAGATCCAATTAATTCACTAATTCCTCGTGGGATCGACACCTAATATACTACGCTATGACCCATGCACTTGCAAAATATTCAGGGTTTTATAAGATTAAAACTTTGCTCAACATTCGATAAGGAATGTTGATTATAGTTTGTAATAGAAATTTCTAGTCGTTGTTTTTCAATATCTCAATTGTAATCAGATAGTAATATGCAATAAGTTGACCATTTACAGTAGATATAGAAGTAAAAACAAAAGAGACCTTAATTATAATGAGGCAAATAGCACCCTTTTTACTTTTACCTGCCAATTATTAGAAAATCGAATCGACATATCTGTCTCCTCCTTCGTTGAGTCATTTGGAATTGCCTAGAGAGAGTTATAGTAAAATAAAGCTACACTAGTCAATTCTTATCGGTCTTATCACTACAAGAAAATAACCCCTTTTGTGATGTTTTAAAAACATCACAAAAGTTTCAAAAACTTCGCAGAATACCATTTGTGACGTTTTAAAAAACGTCGCGAAATGTGGTGTAGGCAAAAGGTTTCTGTGACGTTTTATGAAAAACGTCGCGGAAAACTCTAACATTTAGCGATGTTTATTAAAACATCACTAAAAGTTGGAACAATTTGTGACTTTTTTTAAAAATGTCACGGATTGTCTAACATTCCGCGATGTTTTTAAAACATCGCAGAATGTGAAGGAATTCGTGACTTTTTTTTGGAAACGTCGCGGAATATCTTCCGCAACGTTTTTAGAAACGTCATGGAATGTCTTCCGCGATGTTTTTATTATCATTTGTATTATTTATTATTATTATTTTTCATTTTTTTGAAAATCATATTAATTTAATAATTTTAATTTTAATAATTATATTTTAAAATAAATTTTTTAATCTTATTTGTTTAATAACTATTCAATATTATTTATGAATTTTATTTATTTAATAATTCTTCAATTTTAATATGAAAGTCATAATGCAGTAATTGCATAATAGCAGAAAATGTATTATTTAATTGCAATTCCGAAATATGTCATAATATAATAATTAATTTAAACAATACATCATAAGTATATAATATATCAACATGACAACGGTACTTTCTACTCAAGTTGTTGTTTCTAATCCTATATTCTTTGCTAAATCAGGGGTGAAGTCATTTCTTCTGATGGGAGAACGCATTAATCTTTCTGTAGAAGGAAAAAGTTCAAGCAATTTGTCATTGCCAAGGTAGGCTTCATCATGTCGAAGCTGATCTTCTGCTTCCACCACATCAGTCTCTAAAGCTGATCTGTTGGAGGATCTTTGTGAGGTTTCTTGGGCAACCTACTGCTTCCCAACACCACCTCTATTGGTAATATTGGTTGCTCATTGCATGGACTACCCATGAGTTGTGCAAGGGCTCTCTCCAAGACTGTTGTAACTTTGTCCATTGATGGTCTCTCCTTCCCCCTCATTCTCACACACTTGCAGGCCACATTTGCTATCCTTTTCAAGGCTTCAAGGTCTGATGGTGACTTCAGGACTGGGTCTAATATAGCCGATATCTCTCCTGTTTTGATTAGAGGAACTGTCCATTCAACTATATTTCCTTCTTCGTATTGCATCTCTATTGCCTTCCGGCCACTAATGATCTCCAAAAGCAGGTTAAGCAAATGGACGTGGTTTAGTCTTGATAGTAGATCAAGCTCAGTGTGGAATTCTCTTGAGTTCTTCTATTTATCAGAAGAAATTATAGCCTTTTAATTACAACTACTATCTGGTCCTTCAGCACCCCTTTATAAAAACAAAAGAAACTTCCTTTTCCCAAGCTCCTCATAAGAGAACATCTGTGCTCTCCTTATCTTCAGGTCTTCCATGTCGGACCGGATCTTTCCATTTTCTTTAGGAAAAGAAGAACCATTTCCCTTGTTTCTCTTGGATTTCAGTTCTTTTCCTGAGCAATGACAATTACTCAACCTATACCTGATGTACAAAATAGCAATGGTAGGTACAGCAATTACTAACAATGCAGCAAAGGCAATCTCAGCTACAATGATTGGAAATTGAAATGACCAAAACCTATCATGCTTCTTTTCTTTAGCAGCATCCGAATATAAAGATGAGTAATTTAAGAAGCATTCTATTGAATGACAGCTGCAATAATTGTAATCGTATTGGCAATATGATTTTGTAGAGCATTTAGTTCTCTGGTACATTTCAGCAGGCCAACCATTACTGCAGGGCAAGCCAAGATGAGACTCGGGTGATTTGCAAAGTGCAGTGTAACTGCTCATTTCGTAGGAACCAGGGGCATAGGGAGTAGTTTTACAAAGTCTTGATGAGACTGCAATAGGTAGAGAGCTGGGGAACCCAAGACCCTAACAAACAGGGAGGAATGATTTGTCAGCCAGAACTCCACAGGTGAAGTAATCTCCAACAGATATCTCAAAGACCTGAATGCCAATAGGAACTGGAGTACTCTGCTTTACAATGAAACCCCAACAAACCACTCCTCGGTCATAGCTTTTGATTCCACAAGCATGGAACTTTCCTCCCACAACGGAAAGCAATGGATAACTTGGATCTTATCTATCAATGCCTTTCCCATAGGGGAAAACCAAAGTGGACAAGTATACTCGGCACAGTTTATCTAGAATCCATCAAAGAGAAACATTAGAAATTCCAAAGCTTCTTGTGAGACTATAAACGAATGCAACATTTTAATAAACAAGAAAAGGTTTCTCATTGGAGTGATAAAGGAAAAATGAAGGTCTTTTGTGACCCTTTTTCTATCAGACAATAATACAGAGGTTACTGACAAGTTATGAATAAAAATTGGAGTGCGTACCTTCCATGAGCTGAGGGCCGACCGCAAAGTTGGAATGTGGGACTAACATCTCATCGACCTCCTATTGCTGCTACTAAAATAGAATAAAACAGACCAAACAAATTACAAGCAAAGAGTGAGATGGGAAGAGCTCGAATATGCTCATTGAAACCCTAACCGCAAATCTGGATGGACACGACAACACATGGTGAATCACACAAGCTAAATATCCAAATTTCGTTCCTCACAAAAAGAGCAGCCAATTCATTCCACTATCATAATCAAATTGAATAGAATCAAGCATCGACCAATAAACACGCCCGTAGACATGCAGAGAGAGTGATAAGCAGAGAGTGGAGCGGAGAGATTTCTGTGAATTACATCAAGTAGTGGAGGTGTCATCAGAGTCATAGACGGTGAGATTTCTGTGAATTACATCAAGTGGTGGAGGTGTCATCAGAGTCATGGACGGTGAGATTAGCGATGGTCCAATCACGTCGTCAGAGGGCTAACTAGGGAGAGGAGAAAGCCGCCTAGTAGAAATTATAAAAAGAGAAAAAGGCGTTATAGAGAGAGAGAGAGAGGGCGGGAGGAGAAGAAATTGGTTCAAAAAATTTGGGGTTTTCTTGATTCAGTTAAGAGAAAGAGGCGATACATAGAGAGAGAGAGAGGGCGGGAGGAGAAGAAATTGTTTCTAAAAATTTAGGGTTTTCTTAATTGAGTTAAGACTTCAGTGACATTTTATTAAATAAAATGTCGCGGTTTCTATTTCATGACGTTTTATTGATAAAACGTCACAAAATAGAAGACAAATTTGTGATGTTTTAATAAAACGTCGGAAAAAATTGAATCTTTTTGTGATGTTTTTAAAAACGTCATCAAAATTTTAAAGAATTTGTGACATTTTTTCAAAAAAAATCACGAAATGTATTGATTTGTTGTAGTGTATAGATTTTACGATATCTAGAAAATATTTCCCTATTTGTATTCTAGCATTAATTGGTTTTGAGTTGGTTAGTCTAGAACTCTCCGTTGGCTTTATAAGTTGCTTTGTAATGTTTTATTTTATGAAAGTGCTTATGAGCTTAATTATTTTTCTAGCAAAGTGATATTAGAGCCAACTATGACATCAAAAGGAGCTTCTATGTCTTTCCTCTGTCCAAAGTTCACTAAACTCAACTACGAGAATTTGACACTTAGGATAAATGCTATTATCGATTTATAAGCCATATGACATGTAGTCAACAAAGGCTATACGGAGCCCCAAGATAAGATAAGCTTGACTTCACCTAAAAAAGAAGCCTTTAAGAAGTAAAGGAATGTTATAATGTAGTTAAAAAGAAATGTTCAAGAAAATAACTAATGAAACCACATCAAAAAATGCAAAGGTTACTCTTTAAAATTCGATTATAGGAGTTAAAAAGCTAAAGATGATTTCAAACTCTTAGGACTGAGTTCAAGATACTTTTAATAAAGGATGACAAATCCAATTCAAAGTACTTCATATGATTCTAAAAAGTAAAGAATCAAATGAAGAAGTATGGTGAAATCATTCAAGATGTACAAGTTATGGAGAACTACCTACAATTTTTTAACTTAAAGTTTAATTATATGATAGTGGCTATTAAAGAACCGAAGATGTGAGAAATATAACTATAAATGACCTAAGTGGACCTTTACTATCTTATAAAGAAATGATGAATTGTTACAAGAAGGATATACTAGTAAAACAAACCTTACAAGCAAAGTTATACTTAAAGTTTAAAAACAATTACTTGGAGTTAAATGAAAATAGACAATTTATAGGTGGATGTGGACGTAGTTATAGACAAGGTTATGGACATGTTGTTGGTTTATGCCTTTGCAGCCAATTTTGGTTGTACATTTAATTGTATAAAAAAAATTATTCAGTAAAAGGCATTCTTTATCTTTGTGTATTTTTAATTATTAAATTATTAATCATAAAGATAAAATCCCTGGAAAAATTGTTATGCAATTAGAAATTATAATGTGATTATAATTATGAGATTCAAATTGCATTTTTGTATTATTCCTAAAATATTTCTAGTCATAGTTTCATCAAGACGGGGTATTAATGAAATGGTTAGACTAGCACATATTTGTTTCGTTCTTATGAAGAAAGTAATCGATCTCATGTATTAAAGTGTGGAGATACTTAAACAAACATGTGGGTACTTATTAGAGAATAACTTCACTGAACTGACCTAATTATGAGAATCCCAAATGGAACATTACTTGTATGTCTGTGGATTATCTCACTATGATGGTTGTATAATTAATCCTTAGACTTGAGATCACCAAAGTTATCTCATGTAGGAATTACTATGTTTTGATGCTACTTATGTTCTATTCTTGGAGTAGTTCTATTCGGTAGTTATTAGATATAGTATGAACTATATGGAGATAGTTGAATAAATCAATAATGAATTTGTTATCCTACAGTAATTAGGGTGAATGTTTTGTTGTTCTTGATTAGTAATGATTTTGAGAATCTCCTGCCAGAGTAAATTGAAATCTGGAAAAGTTATTTTTCAAATATTAATTATAAATCATTTACTAATTAATAAGAACGAATATGATTGGATTATTTAGAGTAGACACGAATTCCATTTTGTAATTCTAATTGGAACATTAGATGACTAAAGGATTAATTTATACAAGATAACCATGCATAGATAGGTTAAGTTAAACCACATTGACATTCCTAATATTTGGGTGGTCATAACATGTTGCTAGACATCAATCATGATCTATGATTATAAACTGTTTAATTAGGGACTTAAAGATAAATTAAAAGGTGTTTTAATTTATCTGATTCTAATTATGAATTAGAATTATAATTTTTAATCATGGCTAACATGTTAGGAACCTAATGGGTCACACATAAAAAGGTCTATAAAGGAGAAAGTGAAATTTGAATAAAGTTGGACTTAATTGAGAAATTTTAGAAACTTTGAAGGTCAATATATGATATTTGATCTTATTAGGATTCATTTACAATTATAATTAAAGTTTGACTTTAGTTGTAATTTTAACAAAATCCAAGGACATGAAAAATAAGATTTTTCATATAAAAGGAAAATTTAGAAAAAATGGATGCTAGCACTTCTTAAATTTTTCCTCTTCAATCAGATTTGAGTTTTCTCTGAATAGATCTGTGGATACCATTAGAGGTCGGACGATTGAATGGCTCGTAGAATTGACAGCTTCGAAGAAACAGGAAATTGTAACATGAAATCGAAACAAGTTAGCATAGCTTTTTCAATTTCTTATTTTATGTTTCTAATTTAATTCTGTTAAAGTTGATTCTATGGAAAAAAATTATAATATTTTTTGTTGGGACCCGATCCGGAGACCGGCGCCCCAACCCGAAAACGGAACACGGAACGAATAAAACGATTGATCACAAGCGAAACAAATCATTAACGAATCGAAAGCCAACTAGAAAGCAAAGCATACAAACAAAGTCCAATCGAATTGGCTCTAAGACAAACCAAACCAACGATCCAATCGAATTGAAACACAAATTCCGACATCCGCACAAATATCTTAGAAAAGCTTCAAAATGGTCGCGTTGTAAATCTTAAGACTATCCTCAATCCGAAATCGGTATAAATTTTTCTTTTTCTTCTTTAATCAAATTTCATAACTCAATAGCTTCATACAAATCTCATAATCCCAGTACAATTCATGCACAATTTCATAATCAAAACCTTATACAACTCAATCATTCTCCTCAATCATAACCATACACAAG
>JANIJH010548798.1:0-15788 GCA_024520975.1 Erythroxylum areolatum
GGTTTTATGCCTTGTCATTTTGGTTAGAAAGCTCCCCCTCAATCATATAAATCATTGAATGTAATAACCTTGTAAAAATAATTTTATAAAAGGAAGTGGAAATCAAGATAGTCTCAGATATTTAACAAGCTCCCCGTTAAGAAGAAGTGGAGCGAGTGTCTGTCACACTATTAATGATCTTTTAGTTGACATACTTGTTAATTATGGTTATGCATGCGAATGATAGTTTGTTCACGAATTATTATGAGTTTCAAAATCTTAGATTGTGTTTATTAAATTGATCTTTGACATCTTTAATTATTAAATGAGAAAAAAATTCATTATTAATTTGTTTTTTTGTTTGTGTTTTCATAATTTAGTGTTTTTGGTTTTGGTTGACTACAATAATAGTTTAAGTATTAAGGTATTGTTGTTGTTAATTTTATCTATTTTGGCTTATTTCTATATGTTGAAATTTGTATGAATCTTAATGACATTATTTTGTGAATGAGGGATGAAGGGCCATTAATCTTCACTCATTTCATCACGTTTGGAGACATAGATGAGAAGCAGAGAAAGGAAGAAGAGAAGAAGATCAAAGAGAGTTTGTGAAGAAGAAAGAGTCTTGATAATTAATATATGTTTTATGTGTATGCATATGCTTCTTAAATAGTTTTCGTTTGTTTGATCATGAAGATTTTGTTGTTTATATAGTATTTGATGTCTCTGTGGTCAAGGTTTTACCGTAATGTAAATGTTTGATTGATAGTCTTAGTGTAGTTTTAGCAAAAGATGAAATCAAAATCGTTGGTCTTATGGTTAATTTGATCTTATTAAACTTTGGAAGTTTGACACAGTAATAGGTAAGCAAAAAGGCAAAAATGATTCAAACATCACGGAAAAGGGAGAACAATATTCTAGGGTTAGAATACTATAAAGTTGACAGAGTAATAAAAGCAAATGAATAGATCATATTTCCGTTATAATTCTTACGTTTAGTGATCTTTAGATATAAGTTTAATTGTTAAGTTGATAGATATTTAGAAAAGAAGAATCTGTTAAAAAATTGTAAATTCTGATATGGTAACACGTCTATTAAGTATTTATAGTAGATATTGATTGTTTGTGTTGTGATGCATGCTAAGTAGTTATTTTTCTATTTTTACAATAATAATGTAAAAAGAACAGGTTAATTTAGGAAATAAGGCGCATTTCTTAGTGAAAAAGGGTTATGTATAAAAATAATAGAAGTTTAAGATAGAAAAGGTAAATTTTGAGTTTCTTATATGCAGTTTTGAATTATCACAAGAACAAGTAAAATTGTCACGAGAACAAGAAAAAAGAAAATATCTAAAAAAGTTTCATTTGTTTAGAAATAATTAAATTCTATGTAATATTAAGAGGAATGTTCAAATCAGACTAACATTTTCACCTTTAAAATATATGGCCAAAATTTTATTATGTTGTTGCTGTAGTTACGAGAATCTACTTAAGAAACATGTGATAGGAATTAAAATACAATAGAAAAGAAGGCATGTTAAAAGAAAGCAAATAAACAAATAAAGAAAATGTTTTCTTTTGCTATTTTGAAATTTGTATCAATTTAGAAGTAATTATTTTATGAAAGTGGATGAGTTTAATAAAGAGGATGTCCCATGGCACAACTAAGTCATGGTTATAAAAAATTTCTATTTCCCTTTTGTTAATCTCCTTTAAACACCTATTTAAGAATGAATCATGAATGACACCATACAACTTTCCTTTGAGGGACAAAACATAATGTTTTGCAACTCTCAATTAATCTTAATCTATACTGGATTCAAAATTTTCGAATTGACAAAAGTACAAATAAAACAGAAATATAATAAATCCTTCAGTACTAGCTATATCAGTGTCTTCAAAAATCGTCTAGGCAAACTTTGTCATGGGATCTTTTCATATTAAGAGTTGTTTGATCTTGCCAACTACTACATTTCATTTCATTAAAGAAGAAAAATGAAAAGAAACTTGAGAATTATAAAGGAAAAAAGAAACATAATCAGAAAAGAAACATAAGATGTTATAAGCTTAACATGAAAACTACAAAGGATTACATAGAAGCAACATTAATTATCAACAAATTACTTCTGAATTAGAGTAGGATGAAAAGAAAATAGGTTTTCAACTTCAGAACACACTCTAGGTCTGCAAAAAGACATTGAAATCCTAAAATCAAAACTCCTAAAGTTTATTTCGGAACACTGGCAAATGGGATTTATGCCTATGAGAAAACAACTCCGTTTGCATGGTAGGGTGGATATTGAGAAGGTAATAAATTGCCTGGGTGGATTTACAAGGATTGCATCTTTGAGGAATCTCTCCCTTACTTACAAACATTGGAGAGCTAAGGGATATTGGGACAATCTTGAGAATTTTCAGGATTAGGTATAAACCTCCTCCTCATCCTCATTTTTATTCACTCAAGAGACTCTGGAAACCATTTTTATACAGAAGAATTGGGATTATTATATAGATTAGTATATTCCAAAGGAGATGGGGAATGGATCCTACGTATATACCTAGCAGAAAATCCTTCGAACGTGCAAGTAAATTAAAATAAAAATGCATAACTTTCTATTATTATAATTCTTACATGTAATTTTGATTCTCAAGACTTTGTATTATTATTACAGTAGTGTATAATTCTTATATGTAACACAGGGCGTTATGACATCATGCGAGCACTGGAGAAATAGGGAAGACTTTATGAAGTTTCGCAACTTCTGGCTCTTAAGCTCAGACATCCTAACATACTGTTAAATGTCGTTGTCCAAGAGAAGAAAGAACAAGTAGAAAAACAATGATTAAATCATCAACCATGTAGTTCCATCATAATAAAATAATTCACAACACAGAGAAGTTGTCTTTGCCCAGGGTTATTAGATACACATATGTAACAAACTCAACTGCAGTAATCCTACCTTAACTAATATACTCAAAGCAGTTTAATTCAACATGAATACAAATAGTTTTAGCACTAAAAAACATTAGAGAAAGTATATGCAAATGTCCAATAAAAGAAAAAAAACCATTAGAACCTTATTTTTTAAAAAATGTGAGAGTTTATCCCTATGAACAAAGATGGAACAATCATCAATCGTATGGGTTTTCCCATTCTAAACATGCTATTACCAACATGAGATAGTAGTATATATATATATAATACATATAACTACCAATTAATAAATGTTAGCAAATAATCTCAATGGTTTCTCTTTTGTATAGAGCTTGATAACCATGTTTGTCCAATAGCATCTGTAGCATTTTTTCCTTCCTCTTTCTTTCCCTGATCTTTAGCTACTCCCTAAATCGTCTCCCTAAAGGTTTTACAATCTAAAAATAATAATAAATGAACCTTGTGATAAGAAATATTAGAAAAGAGCTATATGAGATATAGAGGCAAAAAGCATGCAACTGAGAAAAATCCTTAGCACAAGGTTCAGTACTAGAGATGATAAGCCTTTAATCTCATGTCAGAATATGATTTGACAAATTGAAGTTGATAAGACAAATAAACACACAAAAAAATATGTGACACTTGTTGTGGTTCCCATAAGCCCCATATAAGTACCATGCAAGCAAGTTTTAATGAATGTTCCATTGCTACTTTCTCTCATTTCCATAATGCATGACAAGTGATGCCACTATTTTTTGTTAAAATTATTACACCTTACGTACGTTAGGGAAGTATATCTGAAAACAGCTTGAGGATAGAACAAAGATCTAGAAATTTTCATTGAATAAAAGTCGAAGAAATCATAGGAAAAGTGACCATATAGAGATATTACTAGACATAGAAACTATAAAAGTGCAGGATGTACTCTCAATGGAAGCAACTCTGATTCAGAACAGTTCATTCTTTAATTCCCCATCAGCAAAATTAGTAGCATGCCACACTCATGATTTACCATTTGCATGATGCTCTTGCACATTAATTGATGGTAAAATTGAAATATGCTTAGACAAACATTAAGTGTATAATACAACAAAGTGTTCAATAAAAAATTGAGAAAAAAGAAGAGAAATTGGTCACATTGATTTGTAACTTAAATCATCACAATAGCTTCGATATCTTAAGTGCACACGATTAAGCATTAAACAAAATACAAAAACAAACGAGATCAAATATAGTATGGTTAAATTACTCAAACAAATGGAAAAGACAATTTGAAACAAATAAACCCTCAAAACCGACATGAGCTACATATTGACTGGCCTTCACCATCGTTTTACTTTAGATATAATTATCAAGTGGATGTATATTTTCCGTTAAGATTTTCAAGTGTCAAACATTGTAATATATCAGTAGATACAAATATCAACAAATATTCTAAAACAAATATGCACTTGCCACCAACACAATTGTATGCCCATAAATGCACAATTAAATTTCCATACCTCATGCATATATAATATTAAAAGACATATAAACAAATAAGACATCACAAAAATTCATGGCCATGTCAAATCTTACCAGATGTAATGGGTCATAGGTCAGTCATAGGCATCAAACCTAAAACATGCATATCTACCAAGAATCATAAGCAGTAGAAGAACTAGAGACTAATTAAATAAAGAGTCATCAATGAATGCTGTAAATAAGATGAAAAATTGTTGCAACTTTTGGAGCATAATCCTCCTTAACATACGATATGAAAATTTCAACCGCATGGACATGATGTAAGTAAGGCCTTATATATTTCAATTGAACATATGAATGGGAAACAATTACCTTCTTCATCAAGCAAATTAGCACTACCTACCTCACATAACTCTCTGTAGATGCATTGAAAAGTTAGTGTTTGCCTACTAACATTGCCTACTAAATAATAAGTCTCATACATGTACGATATTGAAACATCCAAAATTGTATTCACTTACCAAATAACAAATGATTCTTACCATTTTTTTCTTTATCGGCAAGAGTGCGTGATGAGCTTCCTTCAGTTAAAGCCCTAGCCATTACTGACATTTTTCATTTCCAAGTGAGCATAACATTTATCATGAACACTGACTACTGCCACTTGTATATCTACCTACACACTGAACAAAAGAAATTATAGCAGTTAGAACTCTTAACACCATTCAAAAGTAAACTATATTGCCACATTAATCACCCAAAATAACCAACCACAAAAGCTAAAAATTAATACTATGAACAACAAACAAACACAAAGAACCAAAATATATATGATTAAACCTTGAAGTTAGGAAGAAACAGACCTGGTGACAAAATCACAAAGGTTACGAAAATATATATGATTAAATCTGGAAGTTAATAAGAAATAGAGGTGAATGGTGAAAAAATTAGAGAGGTTTTATTATGAGAAATGATTATTATGCAATCAAACTCAAATGATCATCCATTATTTCAAAAACAGTTTCGATCTAAGGGTAAGAGGAGTTTTGGTAAAGAAGATAAACGAAAAAGATTTGAAGAGGAAGATGTAATAGTTACTAAGGACATTCTAGAGCGATCGAGTGACGATAGAGAAGCCTATATCAATAAATAACTTTATGTATTGACAAAGAAGAGAAGCAAAGAAGTAGGAAGAGAACGTTAGAAAAATTAAATAATGGTAGTCACACTATTTAAGTGATAGGCCTGACCTTAATAATACTTAATAATTGTAAATATTTTAATGATATTTAATTTTAAAAATTAAAAAGAAAATATATGTCATAAGGAATTAATTAGATTTTAATTAATTAGTTAATTATATTTTAAATGATTAATCAATTACTTATCATTTAGTTAATTAATTAATCATATTTTATATGTGTTAAATATATTTTAATTATTTATTTATTTATTTATTTTTAAATTAGTCAATTAATTAATTATATTTTAATCCTATTCAATAAAAAATTTTAAATAAAAATATATGTATCACAGATGTAACTTAAGTATTACACTTGACACTTCTCACGTGGGTATTATTATTATTATTATTATTAATCACGGCTATGACTTGTTAAGTCATAACCGTTCATCAAAGTTGGGCTATGACTCATAAGTCAATTGTGACCACAGTAATAACGTAAAGAATCGGAGCTGTTAGATGAAGTGGACGGTTGTCTTTAGTAGATGATAATAGCGTAAAGAATAGGAGACGTTGGATAAAACGGACAATTGTCCTTAGTAGATGGTAAGCAAGTGAAGTCCAAAATAGTAGTTACAGAAATAAAAAATAAGAAGCCATGGCTATGACTAATAAGTCACAGGCTTGACGATGAGATGGAAACTAAAGAATGGGAGTTATTGTATCAAAGGGATAAGTAAGTAAAGTCCAAAATAGTGGTTAGATAAATAAAAAAATAATAAGTCACACCTGTAATTAATAAGTCATAGGCATGACGAAGAGATGAAAGCTAAAGAATGGGAGTCGTTGGATCAAAGGGACAATGGGATGGAAATGTGTGGTCGTCCATCCCATTTTGTCAATTAATAAATATATACCATCTTAGTGTATATATATATATATGTTTAATAAAATAAAATAATTTTATGGATCTCAAAAATAAAAAGTTTGGCTAGTAGATGGTTGCAGAAGTCAATATCTTTCTCGGCCTTTTGGCTAAAATCAAGTATAATATCTGCCCTTATCAGTTTAGTGTCTGATACATTAATCGTTGATCCAAGTTTTAATTTTTTGATCTAATTTTGGGTTAGGTTAGATTGTAACAGAAGAAAATGAACTGCCCATCACGAGAAGAAGCCTCTCATGGCGTTATATACCATGACTTACTTCATATATAAGCTTTATAGCTGCAGCCATTTCACTTCTACATTAGGTGCTCACGTCCATTTTTGTTCAAGTTTTGGCTTTTGGCGTCTAGTAATCTCACCGCTAATCATTTCAACAACTGTGACATAAGGCGTAGTCTTTTAATCTTCACCCAATACAATAAAACGAACTTTGACGACGAAAAAATAGTTATTAGCAATGATTTTTATGGGTCGTCGGAAACATCACCAAATCCTTGTAATTGAAAATTATAAGCGAGGTTTTTTCATAATCATCGGTAAAAGTTTTTGCCTATGCTTTAGTTTTTATAGCAAAAAATATTAGCAACATTTTGAGAAATCATCGTCAATATATTTTTACTACGCTAAATTTTCATAACTAAAGATTATTAATTATGTTTTAAAAAGCATAGCTAAAAGTTTTTAGCTATACTAATTTAAGCAAACTTTTGGCTATATTTTTGAAAACGTAACCAAATGTTTTTAGCTATATCTTATAAAATGTAGTCAAAATTTTAATATACATTATAACTAAATGTTATACCATGTTAATTATAATTATTTGTGATATTTCTAATCCATTATATAATTTTTAGATTTTTTGTTGTTAATTTATTATACAAAAATAATTGAAATTTAGAAGCATTATATATAAAAAAATTAAATATCATTAAATTTGTTCATGTACAAGAATATAATTACAATTTCAAAAAAAAATTATATACAAAATAAAAAATACAAAGATTAGTTTATCATTTATACTCCTTTTCATTGTTACTGCTTATATAATCCAAACCGAGTAATTTTCTTATATACTTTTCATGCTTGGCCAACTTCTTTTTAAGCGACTTGTTCTTCTCTTCAAGACGTTGAATATATGGTAGTCTTAATGAGGATAAAGCAGTTGGCTTAGGGCCAAATCCAAGACTTTTTATGTATCTGGATCGTATATCAAGCTTCTTGTTACAAATGTCTTCTATATTTAGCTTATTTCTTTAAGACATTGAAGATTACAACAACCCTATCATCTTATTGTAAAATTAAAAAACAAAATCAATATTCAATGCAAATAATATTAGTTAGAACTATATAAATAAATAAACTTAAAATTTAAACAAAATTTTATACTTACATAGTTATTATGTGATTCTTTAAACACCCACCCTTGACCTTCCTTATAGTGCATCAATCTGTAGAGTATGATCATATCACACTCTCTCTATTTAGTTCCTTCTAACTCTGTTTGATAAAAAAAAAAAATACAATACACAATAAATAATAAATAATATAGTATTTATTGATATAATTATAACTTGTAAACAAAGAACTTACATATTTATTTCTTACAACAACAAATGATTTAAAGCCTTAGTTGTGAGGAGTTTTCTTTTTTTTTTTTGTTCTCCTTGACTTTCTCACACTTTTCCTAAATAAAGAAAAAAATATATTTCATTAAATCGTGTAACAAGATTAAAGGAAGCAAATGTAAAGAGAAAGGAAACAAACCTGAACATTGAAAGAGACCCAATAATCACACAAATTGGTCCAATTTTTTGGAGACATCTGCTCAGGAACATGTCTCCTTGCTTCATCATCTGAACGAAAAGATTTGTAATATTGATTCAATTGATAACGACGATCCTTGGTCTTTTGTTTCAATAGTGAAATCACATAGTTTGAAACATCAGGTTTGTTGATATCGATGATATTCAGCTTCATCTGTGAATAATAAGTAAAAGTTAAATTAAACTTTAAATAAATTAAACAATATTGCAAATAATTAAATAAATTGAAAATTTACCGAGACTTTATCTAAAGCATTCTCTAGGAAGTTGTCTTCCTTCAACTACTTGACATGGTTCAAGCAAGGCAATTCAGTTTTGGTAATTGCCACCCACTCACTAGACAACTTTGCTTATTGAATCTTGTCTACATGATAACCTTGCGAAGTATTAAAATCTACAACTTCCTATTCACTGCAACATTCCTTCTTGACAACTCACAACCTTTAGTTATACTTCTACCTCTTTTTCTAATATTCATATTAGAACTTGACAACAAATAAATAATGATAAGAAAATACGTAATAAACATGTAAATATATATTTGAGCATAAGTTTATTTATAGGTGCTAAAGATTAACAAATCTACAAATCCTTTTGTACTAGTTAAGGCAAATAGAAGTTGTTGCTGATTGGCTTCATTAGTGGATGAAGTCAATTATTGTTGTTGGCTAGGATTTGATTGATCCGGTTGTTATAGGGGAGGAACAATTTCGATACTTACCACCTTTTTGTAACTCTAACATCAACAATCTACATTAACATAAGTCAAACATCAACAATACGCATAAACATAAATCAAACATCAATAATCTGCATTAACACAACCCAAATATCAACAATACGCATTAACATAATTCAAACATCAACATTACGCATAAACTTAACTCAATCATCAACAATTTATATTAATATAACTCAATTATCAACAATTCGCATTAACATAACTCAAACATCAATAATACGCATAAACATAAGTCACACATCAACAATCGACATTATCATGACTCAAATACCAACAATACTCATTAACATAAGTCAAATTTCAACAATACACATAAACATAAGTCAAGCATCAACAATTCGCATTAACATAACTCAAATATCAATAATATGCATTACTATAACTCAAGTATCAACAATAAGCATTAACATAACTCAAACATCAACAATATGCATAAATATAACTCAATCATCAACAATCTGCATTAACATAACTCAATTATCAATAATTCGCATTAAAATAACTCAAATATCATCAATACGCAATAACATAAGTCAAGCATCAACAATCTGCATTAATATAACTTAAACATTAACAATATGCATTAACATAAATGTTACCAACATTACATTTCAGACAATATAAACAACACTTTTATTATCTTCAGTTATCATATTCAAGATCTTGAAAACCATCATCATTAATTGCATTATAATTTGACTCTTCTTCACTATTATATTCGACCAAAGTAACATCATTGTCATATAATTCATCCTCAATATATTCTTAATCTCTTTTTACGACAAGATTGGCTTGTACTTCATTTTATTCTAGTATATTGGGATCAACATGTCTCTTATGCAATGATGATATATCTGCATCTTCTATTTGTAGGGATCCATTATTTAGCTCAAATTCAATCTCTTGAAATACTTCATCATCATCTTCACTTATTTGACCATTTTTCCTTTTGCAAAAATCGGAGAGATTTTGGTGTTAAAACTTTTGAACAACTTTCCAATTACTACCCAATATAGTGTCGCTGAGGTAGAATACTTGCTTCACTTAACTTGCAAGGACAAAAGGGTCATTATCATACCATATGTTACTAAGATTGATGTCAGTAATATTGCCATTCACTTTTATGTCAACAAGATTAATTATCGGACCACCAATACTAAAGAATACTCCAAAGCAACAGTAGATACTAGAATTGCTAGGAGAACTCGTGCAATTACTGGCATGATTGAAACAACACTTTCATATTTTTTCCACTGCAGTAATACTCCACACCTTCAACTTTGATCACAACACTTATGTCTAAATAATTATCTAACTCCTTCCTACTGTAAGAAATCTCAAGCAATAATTAAATGTCTACCACAATTTGTCCGACCATATACTAGTAATAATTGAACTTCTCCATCATCTACTCTATCATGACTTGGATCATCTCATTAAAGTCAAGGATCTAATTAGATATAACTTTCTGATCTTGCACATACTACTAAAACAACGGTTTAAAGTTGGATATTTTGTTCTTGAAAACAACTTAATATCATTATAAAATATTGACATCTTTACACAAAATACTTTAGTCAACTTTTATTGCTCTTTTGTTGGTAGGCAAGTATATTAAGAATTTTTTTGTCTCAACATATTGAACACCTCAGTATATTTGCTTGTCAACTCCATCATCTTGAATTTTGAATTCCATCTAGTAGAATAATTAAAAAAATCAACTTTTTCGTACAGGGAATGCACAGTTATCATGTTGTTTCTTTAAAATTTTTAACTTTTTTCAATGTTGCACTCCAATACACTACACTATTTTGAATCTATTTGACCGCTTCCTTTATCACCTATAACCCATCCTTTATAATCAAATTCACAATTTGCAATAAATAATGTATATAGAATAACCTCCTACCAATTAACAATCTCCTAACATGTATCTTATTCTTTAACTTCTCAATCGTCATATCATTTATGCTAAAGTTATTAGGAGTTATGGTAGACAACTTAGTGTCAACATTCCAATCTATTAAACAATCCACCAACATAGTTGTCATTCTTTCACTTGTAAGTGATACTGGTACATAAATAAACATATTATGAACAAATATCAATTATAATGTAATCAATAAATAAATGATGAAAATATTTAAAAAAATAGAATTTACCTCAGTAGTCAACTGTATAGAGTTTAATCCTTATCAATGTAGTGCGTTGACACTACCATATAATCCTTCTTTTGATTGTCAACTGTCCACACATCTGATGTAATAGCTACTCTATTATTAATACTCGACAAAGTCTTCGATATTTCTTTCTTTTGATCCTCGTATATCTTGGAAATGTTTGTATTCAAAGTTTTTAAAGTTAGGATCTTGAAAGTCAGTTAGAGTGAGGTGTCAATATCCTGAAGTTTTTGCTATTGATAATGAAGAGTGGTTGTTCATCACCAGTGATCATATTAGTTAGTAAAAACTTTGATTTGTTGTTGTCATAAAATGTGATAGTCCTTTCATTATTCCCTCTCAGTAAGTTAGGGATAAAAAAATGTTTGACCTCTTGATATAATCTTATTGGGCACCATTTTCGGAACCCAATTCTTGCTTTGATACCACACATGTTGGACTCCATTTCTGGAGCCCAACATTCCGGAATGTCATGAGACGTGAGCGTGCGTGTTACCTTAAAGGGTTATTTCAAAGAACCCTCATTAGCCATTATCCCACAAGAGTAGTGTGCTCATACCAGTTAAATACCAAAATCACAAATTTGACTTCTTCAACAAAATTGTAGCCCCATGTATCTAATTTATTTTGAACTAAGAATCATCTCAATCGGAGCTCAACAATTTAAGATATAAGTAAAAATACCAAAGTTTGTTTGGAAAACAACCAATCCATGCTCTTCTAATCAAATTCCTAACTTTCTCTCCATCAATCTTTTGCAAATCAACACCAATGAATACCAATTTATACATGGAGATAGAAAAATGTCTTAGGAACCTGTTGCTTCAAGAATCACCTCATTTGGAGGTCGAAAGATGAAGTTATGGTCAAAATATTCAAACATGTTTGTGTCCTAAATCATATTGTACCTGTCTTGGGGCAATTGCCATAACTTTCAATACAAATGGCAGATTGAGTTTGTTCTTCAACTACTTAAAAGAAGACTTCTAGATTTACAACTATTATGAAGATCACAAAGTGAGATTCTACCTCTAAAATGGTCAAAATCATAATTTACTGTAGCTATCCTGTGAATATATGTTAGGCGGACATACATGTCCACCTAACGGACATAGACAGGCTTGGGAGTCCATTCCAAACCCGAAAAGGTCCGTCTAATAGACCTAATGTCTGTTTAACGGACATGGAAACGGACCTTCTTGGGTGTAAAAACACCCCCAACCTAGTCTATGTCCCTTAAACAGACATTAGGTTGAAGTCCATCTAACGGACATTGGTGATCCAAAACTTCTTCCAAAACCTCTCCAAAGGTTCCTACATCCATTCTAACATCATATTCACTCATAATCTTTCCAAATTCACTTCTTCTAATGTAATATCACTTCTTAAACATCCAATTACTAAAATGATTTCATGAAAACTCCCAAATATCAACTTAATGATTCATCACAAACCACAAATTCTCATCTTTTCTATAGTTGTTTTGTATAAACATCCTATGCAGTATCACCACCTATAATGATCATATCTTTTAACTCAGATATCCAAAAATTTCATGCTTTATAGCGTTGGAAAGCTAGAAAGATAATCTACAACTTTGTCTAATTTAGACTAGATCGACAATTTCACTTCCTCTATGTAACATCATTTTATAACCATTTAAATTCTAACTTTTCTTCATCCACTTTTAAATCTCAGCTCATTTGACTTGTCACATTTAACTACATCTCGTCATTCATAAGTCCTATATGTCTTTTCCATACACATCTCACTGATGTGTATATATATATCAACCATTCATGCTTAACATTCACATCGTCATCCATATATCATTTATAATTCATTAACAACAAAATAAGAATTTACAAAACTTTAATGGCATTACAAGCCACCTTACAATATCGGTATCAAAACCAAATTACAAAAGATACTTGAACAATTTAACTTTAAAATGTGACTAAAACATTGTGCTTTCTCAAAACCAACTCAAAATACAAAATAAGCAAATTTGGAGTAACTCCCTTATGCACTTGATCGCTTGATCTCTTAGCTATCACTTGAAGATGGGACGAAAAGGAGGTGAGCTTAAAAGCTCGTGGGTAACAGTTTTATAAACGGTAATAAGTAAAAACCATTTAAAATTTTCATGATCATAGCAAAATCTCATTAAATCATAAAACACAAAATTTTCAAGTTATCAAGCTAATTCACAAATCACATAAGTCAAGCATTCATCAAACTTGTCGACACATGTAAACACATAAGTACATCATAATGGTTTGGGTAAGTCCATGAACATGACGAACTACACAATCCATATAATGATCCTGCATAGTCATAAACTTGAGGGAGTCCATGAAGGAGCTCTGTGCCACTAGTGGGCAGATGGGAGAAGCCTTTAACTTGATCAATGTGCACATGACATTCTTGAATGGATTACACCAAACCCACATAACATGTAATTCATGAATTGTAAACCAATTGCCCAAATGACATATTTTAAAAAACTTGTTTTTCATGAGCATGAACTATTTCATATGCAATTCCATCATCATTTCACACTTCATCAACCAAAATCCCATACCACTCATATAACCATTTCTCAAATCGTCCAAAAGCCATAAATACAATAATTATAAAGCAATTTGAAATCATTCCCATATCACTCAAAATTCATTCACAAAATTCATATACAAAAACATATGGCACAGTCTCAAACCATTTTAAAGAACAATAAATGCACATTTTCAAGGTAGTTAGAAATCATTTAATTCCATTTATTTGAAAGAAACTTTAATAGCTTATTTACTCAATTATAAAAATGTCACCCACCTTGAATCCCTTACTTAAAGACTTGCTCAAAAACATCTCTTTCCTTGCTCTTGGATAGGGTTCTCTTGATTTCCTAAAACAAACCATTCTCTCATTCAATTCCAATTCAATAAAATCCCCAAAACTTCAAAATTAAAACAAATGAAATAATTGCTAAATTGGGCTTAGCATTAACTTACCCATAATCTATCTAGGTTAGAAAAGCCAAAACCTAGTTTAGAAACGCTAAAAATCAAATGGGTCTCTCAATCATCTTCTTTCTCCGTTCATTCCCAACACAAAACCAATCTTTTCTACTTCCTTTTTCAAACCAAACAAGAAGAAAATAGCATGGAGCTTACCTTAACAAGATGATTCCTCTTCTTTTCTTCTTCTTTCCTTCCCTTTCTCTCTTCTTCCACGATCTCTCTCTCATTTCTCTCTTCAATTTCGTTATTCTCTTCTTTCATCTTCAAGTCACGTTTTTGCTTCTCCTTCTTAAGCAAGACACCACATCTTATTCCCATTTTGCCCTTAATGATTGTGCAATGACCACTTTGCCCTTCCTTTGATGCCTTATAACCTTAATGCTTAAGTGTTCTTCCCAAAATGCCCTCATACATATATACTCTGACAAGACTACTTTATTTTAATTGAACCATATGATAAAATCCTACTAACATTAACTTAAGAATTAACTCGAAATAAAAATAATTAATCTATCAAGACCTCAAAATTATTTAAATCATGCCTAACTCCTTTCAAAAATCTAGGCCTTTTCTTTTTGATCAGGTAAGTGAAGAAATTTGATAACACTTATTTCTAAAAAAATGTTTCTCATTGTCTTAAGTTTCTAATAACACCAAAATTATTCAATTTGGTTCAGAAATATGAAAGTTATACCTAAAACATTTTCGAACTGTTCTTATACTAAAATAGTATTCTGTGCTAGACTTCCATCTGAAAATTGATATTCTTAAAGACTGAATTAAAACTCGATTTCATCAAATAACATGTAGCCATATCTCTCTAGTTTAATCCAAATAAAAAATCATCTCATTTGGATAACTAGAGAAAAAGCTATGATTAAAACACCGAAACATACTCAGTGAATATGTTTCAACTACATTTTCCAACTTTTAACTTCCAACATTTCACATACAATAGTTCTAACTTCCTAGAAAAGTTTAGGGTCTAGCAATTCTTCCCCCCTTAAAGAATTTCATCCTCAAAATTCTTACTTGAGTAATCAAACAAATGGAGGTAATGATGTCTTATTTTTTTCTCAATCTCTCAAATAACTTATTTACTCGAATAATTTCTTCTAAATGACCATAGCCAATAGACTCACTCGGTTTTTCAATCACTTATTTAGTTATTCACTTCTTAAGTATTTTCTCAATGTATATATGTATCTCAAATTACTCACAAATTTCCACTTCTTGGATCAATAACACCAATATCAAATCATATCGATATTTCTTATTATATTCACATATCACACATTATGAATCTGAGACATCTTTCTTAGTAATACTTACTCATAAATCAATGGTCCAGTTCTTAATAACTTTATATGGAACAATTTAGTTCAAGCTTAGCTGCTTCTTTATCCTAACCTAAGCACATCTTGCAATCAATCTAAGCGCACCTTAGGAACGTGATACTCTTAGATACAATTCATCTTTCACTTAATAATTCGCATCACTTTAGTGTTAATGCAC
>JANIJH010548934.1:0-15765 GCA_024520975.1 Erythroxylum areolatum
CTTTAAGCACAATAACATCTATAACACAATACTTATACAAACACACTCATTTAATTCCATTTAATATTTCTAAATTCCACCTAAAGATCGGGGTCCCAACATCACATGTAGCCATTCCTAAGACCATAATAAATAAGGTAGCGAGGATGTTTAAAAGATTCCTATTTAGAGGTAACCTAAATGATACATACAATGCAAAATTAAAATGAAAAGAAGTATGTATGCCTAAAAGTCAAGAGGGATTAAAGATCATCCCTATAATGGTTATCAATAGATCTATACTAGTAAAGAAGGTATGAAGGATACTAAAGGAGGAGAATTGTCTATGAGTTAAATGGTTGAAGAGCTACTATATAAAAGGATGCTATTTTAAATATCTAACATGCCTAAAGAACGCCCCTAAAACTAAAGGACATATCCTTAGGCCCATGGATAAGATCAGAGAGAATATCTACTATAAAGTGGGAGATGTGAAGAAAACCCCATTCTAGTGGGAAAAACGGTCACATTTTGGGATTTTTAATAATATAAAAGAGTTATAGTCATTTAAAATAATGTATCAACATGAGGCTACTATATTCTGGGTGCTATCTAACCCTAGTACAGTGGTAAATCTACTATCTCGATTAGGGTTGGCTCTACTTTTGAGAAATTATCCCCTAAATCCTATAAACCAAGTTTTAGTAACACAGAGAGGGCTTAATTCTAGATCACCTACTAATAGGATGCTCAGGAAGCTATACTGACATAAAGAACCAATAGTGGAATAAAGCAAATTAGTGTGGACAAAAATTCACTCTACCACGAGCAGTCTATACACTTTGGTTGCGTATAAAAAATATGCTCCTAATAATCACTAAACTATCAACATTCATAACCATTCCTAACAGATGGAGCCTATGTCAGAAGGCTATGGAGATAATGGATCAAATCTATTTCAAGTTTACATTTTCAAGGAAAGTATATGTAGCACCCCACTCTTATAGTGTATATCCTTGAACATACCGACGGTATTCGAGAATATACTTTACGAGGGTGGCATGCTAGAACAAACTCAATACAAATTTGTCACACATCGCACGCATATTTAGAAGGAACAATAAACCTTTTTTAGCCCATTTTATCAACAAAAAAAACAAATTTCAGTTGCAATTGTTACAAACACATCATCATATATTCCACTAATCATCTAAGCCTATTACAAACCATTTCCAGTCATACAATTAGTACATTTTTCAATTTGTATAAATGTTGTGCAATAATTGTGAAATACAATTTTTAAAATACAAAAGAAAAACTGTAGACATATGTAGGTACAACTAATTCTGATCTCTAACTCTTATTCATATGCAATGGTTAGACTCCAGTTGGTCTAACGGGATAACTCATTTGAGCCTGAAAAATAATGTTGCAATTCTGGGGTGAGTTTTGCAAACTCAGTGAGCGGACCATCCTCGATGACTCACTCATATCAAATATCACAACAGCTCATACTTCAATTTCACACACACTTTATGTCATCATATAATACATATCATTTCACCATTAATCATATAACATCATATAACACTTCAATCACTTATTCCACATTTCACATTCAGAGCAGTCAAACAGTTCATTTCGATTATTTAAAACATACATATCAATTATGTATGCAATGCTTATGAGACTCACTTTCAATTATTATTGTTGTGACCAAGTTCCTTTTTACTGGCCCATATCCCTTGTGGATGTCGAGCTTGTTTCAGATATTGTCCCATATCCCTTTGTGGATACCGGGTATATTAATAACTGAGCCTGTGGCTCTTATATATATTCTGAGCCTTAAGCTCTTTTAGACTGGTCACTCAGGTCATAACTGCCTTTATGTTATCATGCATTTATGTAATAAAATGCATCATATTCACATATATTCAATCAGTTGCTTGCATTCAATTTCACATTCACATTCACATTTTTCATCGAATTGATGTCCATCATTCAACAAAAATGTTGAGAATCACTTATTTTATTCACATTCACATTTAATGAAGCACTCCCTACGTTCTCACATTTATCAAACTCCTCAGACTATTAATGTTCGTAATTGTCTCAATCACATTTACATTTAGTAGTAATTCAATACAAAAATTTAAAACAGAACAAACAATGAAAGTGAGACCATCTAGGTCGACTCATAGTATACTTCAGATTAGCATTTGCTTCCTTAATCCAGAAACATCTGGATGCGGACGTTCTATCTTGTATATCAACCTTATGCAATACACATATTGCACACACATTATTAATCACATAAACATTCAATTGTACATATATATATAGGTGTAATGTATAATGTATGCTCAATTTGACTATTCTAGGTATGTTTCCTTAATCACGTCTCTTGATCATTCAAACCTTATCATTTGTATATATCTAGCTTATTCTTAGGTTTATACCTTAAGAACACTTCGTTATTCTAAGTTTATCACTCAATCATACACTAAGGTTCATACCTCAATACACTTCATTATTATAATATCATCAATCAATCATTCAACAATGTTATTCTAATGTTATATGATCACACAATATCCAAACTCTCCTTCATTCTAACTTGATACACTTTACTCATCTCCTTCCGAATTAAGATACATTCATATATCATATTTTACGAGACTTGATCTTACTAAGTTCATCAATCAACCATTTATCCATCCTTTCCTAGTGAATTTAGATGACAATAAAATTTGGTGGGGAGGAAGGAAAATGTGTAAGGAGCTTGTGGTTCAAATTTTAAGTTAATCAAAGGTCTAGAGAATTAGTTATGGTCAAAAGAGTGAAGAGTGTTGAAAGATGTCAAACCGCAGTGCACCTTCTCTATCACGATTGTGCTTGTGCACAATCGTGCAACCTCATGATGTTTCCTCTCTATCATGATCGTGCTTGTGAATGATCGTGCAACTCCCTGATGTTCCCCTCTATCATAGTCATGCTTGTGCATGATCACGCACTACCTGATGATCCCTTATTCAAGCATTATTCTAGCTTTTTTTTTTCAAAACAAATTTTTGGGTCAATTTTTCATAGCCATTTTGACAAGGAAAATGAAGTATTTAGGCAATAAATTCTTCTAAATTCAAATTCAATTCCTTCATGAAAAATATATCATATGTCTCTAGTTTAATATAAACTTAAAATCATCGCATTTGGATATATACAGATCAAGATATGGCCAAAATACAAATGCATATTTAGTGAAAATATTCCATCCAACATATTCCAACACACATTTAACTTCATTTTCAACTTTACTTTGTCTCAAAACTATCATCCTACTTCTTCTCATTTCAAGACAATACACTAGCCTTTTCTTTGGCTTTAAAATCATTCTAGTTGATCTTTATAACAGCTACCAATAATCTAGGTGATCACACCTCAAAACAAAAAATGAACATATATCATCCCTTTATAAATTTCTGCATTCATTCTACAACATTTAAAATGATCATTTTAGCTAAAAATCATCTCTCTAACAATTTATAAATTATCACTCACAACATACACAAAAACAAGAAATCTATAAGCTCATTTTTCTCATCTATGCTTCAACATTTTTTCATCACCATTTCATGATCTTTCAACATCTAACTATCATCATGCATGTTTCACTCAACATATTAAGAAGAATAACATACTAGTTACTTGTTTAAGCTTCAAGATCTTTAAATTACTCTTAACCCGAGCTTCTCAACACCAAACGATCTTCATCATTTATTAGGTAGAGATCAGGTTTTTCTTATGGCATGATGAAGGAGATAATATATTCTTAAAGAAACAAGGTGAAGGAATTGAACAAAATCAATGTGATGAGGTGGGTAAGAAAATGTCGTGAGATGGATAAGAAGAATGAAGAATGAAGAATGAAATGAAGAAGAGAATAAAAGAGAGCATTTAGCTAAAGGTGATAAACAAATGAATATTAGTCTTGTAAGGGTAAGTTATGAGAGTGAGGTGTGTGGCATGGCAAATGACACTTGTCACTTGCCACATGTCACCACCTTATGGTTTATAATGGGTCCTCATTAATAACCAGACCATTAGTCTCCAATTTCTAATCCAATCAACTCCTAATGTTCAATTACATATGTCATTAAATCCTAATTTCATTCATCAAAATTTCTACTGTCATCTGACACTTATTTTCTGCTACTATTCATCAATTGTCTCACCACTTGGCATTTTTTTAGTCCAAAAGTACCCTTAATTCTAGAAATTCTCAAATTTCACCAAAAATTTTAAACCAATAATATAATTCACCAAATCAATTTTTAAGGCAAAATTATTCACTATCCACATCATAATCATATTTAAACAATCATTTATACCCGAAAAATGTCAAATGAGTGCATGAACAAATCATTGTAATATGTACAATAATCAAATTCACGTGTATGTATACTATATTGTGTATAAGCATAAAGTGCATTTCCTAATTTTCTCATTGATATCTCTCATGTATAGTATTCTAGGGTTCTAACCCTTAGCACGGGAAAATGGGATGTTACAGTATAGATTTATATCATGTAAAGGTACATAATAGAAGAATCAAAAGAAGTATGAAAGGAGATAATTAAATGGTGCATCAAATTGGACCATGGAAATGGTGAAAAGAAATGGGTATTCTAAATAGTATTGTCATACATGGTTCTTAAGCTATAGGAAGAACATAGCAACAGAACTTTTAAAGATCAGTTGACATCCTTGTAAGCTTTCAACTCCAATCTACTTCTAGGCATTCAGGAGAACCTCAACACCTATATAGATAAAATTCCCTATCAGTTTTGATTAAAAATAGATGGAACATTAGATGAATAGTATAATTAGATATACCAATAAGAATCGTCTCATAGTGGTCATAGGGAAAGGGGGTTTACGAATCAAAGTCCAAAGGGGGATAACTAATTTAAAAAAAAAGGAGTCTACTAGTTAATATATGGAAGAAGAATCGAGGACAAGTTAGTCCTCACGAATCTTACTGAACATGCAATAAAAATCTTTATAGGAGAGGAGCAAAATATCACAAGTGTTTAGAGTTCTTTAGATTCTATCTCTATCGTGTGTTTTAATCATATTAGGCACAATGCTTTTCTATTAATAGTCTATTACCTCTTAGTCATTGGCTAAGTAACTACTAATAGATGTTAAATATTTTAAGGCTTATATTACATTCTTTATCTTATATAGCAAAAACTTTATAGAGATAGTTGAGCGATTGATATATGATGCATCACCCTAAATTGATTAGGGAGAAATTAGCCATTGTTCTCGATTAGTGTCGATTCTAGAAACACTCGACCAAGGTGAAATGAAACTTTGAAAATATTTTTCAAATGTCATTAATTGAATCAATTACTAACGACAGAGAACTAATATGATCGGACTCAAATAGAATAGGCATTAACTTTATACTCTATATCCAATCAAAACATTGTATAATGAAATGATTGAATTATGTCATAACACCATGCATAAAAAGGATAGTCAAAATCACTTTGACATTTCTAGATATTTAGGTGGTCAGATACGTTGCTGGATGTCAATATTGATCTATAAATATAAATTGTTTAATTAGAGGATTAAAGATAAAATAAAAGAGTTTAATTTATTAATCCTAAATATAATTTATGGTTATAATTTATATCTATTGCCAACATATTTGAGAATCTAATTGGTTACATATAAAAAACGGGTTAAAGAGAGAAAAAATGTTTTAATCAAAATAGACTTGATTATAAGGTTTGAAAAGCTTTATAATTAAAAATGAGATATTTAATAAATAAGGACCCATATGAGATATTGGATCTTATTTAAGTTTAATTATTATTTAATTAAAATCAAATGTAAATTTAAATTGAAAATATAATTTATTTTAATTAAATTACTGAAAGGTCCAAAACCTATTATCAATTGGCTTAGGCTTCAAAAGAGTTGGCACTTTTTGTAGAGTTCTCTCAACATAATTTGCGGATACTGTTAAAGGTTGGACATTTATGCCACTACAGTGGTTAAGATGAGTTGATTCCAAAAATAGATTAAGAAAAACAACAAAAGAAAGGATCAAGCATCATAATAAGGTAGGAATTATGATTCATGCTTTATTATGCTTTATATGTTAATTGTGTTATATAATTTCACTACAAGAAAATTAGTTATTAGCGATGGACAATTATCGACAAAAACATAATTTTTGGAAATTATTAACTAAAAATCATGTTCAATTGGTAAAATTGTCGGGAAAATTTTCAATTTGTAACGAAAAAATATTCGTCGGTAAATATGGAGGGAAATTAACCCAGTAAAATTTTCAACGGAATATAACGACAATAAGACATATCTATTGGTAAAGAAAGCAGGAATGCTTAGCAGAGTAAATAAGTTTTGAGTTTACTGACGATAGTCTGTTGGTAAATTCCATCGATAAATTTTAGTCGTAAAGATTGTCATTTGCTTTTGGTTCAACATTTTTGAAAAAACAAAAACAACGAGGGAAATGGGTAATACCAAATGATGTTATTTTCATTTAAACTAAATCGACGGCAACTTCATTCTCCACGTCACCCCCCCCCCCCCCCCCCCAAATGTCCCCTCGTCCATCGATTTCTCTCTTCTATCATCATTCGACCATACCCTTTGTCATCCCACCATGCCTCCTCATCGTGCCACCACACGTCATCATTGTGCCACCATGCATCCTCAATGTGCCACCATCCTTGGCGAGACAATGTCATCATCTCTGTCACTACCGAAGGCCACCGCTCACTACTCGTCCTCGCCGTTGTTGTCATGTCTTTTTCAGGTATTGTATAATCGTATCTTGTGCACTACAGCTCGTCGTCATAGTCCTATAAATGTATAGGTTCATTATGACGTTGTTTGGTTCAATAAATGTGGAGTTGGTTCTATGAATGTGTTAAAAACAAAAGTTCATGATGTGGAGTTAGTTTGTTATTTCAAAAGTCTATCTTACTTATATAAACTCATGTTTTATTTATTTTGGAAAATGTAATGTGTTTATCATCTTAACATTAGTATCTAGATTTGGTGAAAGTATACATATCTTATGTTTACTTTAATGCTACCGTCAACTTATTCTTGTGTATATAAATATATATGTTGTGTTATTTTAAATACAAGAGGGTTATTTTTTGTTGTATTCTTCCTCCACTTTTGGAAAACATTATGTTAGATTTAAACTCTACCTACTACTAGTGCTTTCTTTGATAGAATAAGAGCTTACAAAAGTATAGAGAGTCACTATCAATTAATACATACAAGGCAGAATACACTCATAAAGACAGTGTTGAAGCTCAAGTCACATTGTTCAATTTTTTACATAGTTTATTAACATTCTTAAGAGTTTATATGGTTTTTGAAATTCGCAGCTTCTTCATTTGAGACAATGATTAGCTGAGACACTAAGTTAGCTACTCTAATTTCGTATTATTGGTGCAATTTGTTGACTATAACTTTGTTGGACTTTACTTAATTAAGTTATCTTATTATGGCCAAATTGCTACAAATCTTGCATATGCTACTTGAAATCCCATCCTGGATGCCTTCTATTGACTTACTTCTTTTGTATATTCTCTTACCCTTAGATCTTCTAACCTTCACTATGAAGTTTGGGGGCTCCAATTCAACACCAAGATTCTTTTTTGACCAATAATATTCATCCAACATTAGAAAAAAAATATAGATAAGGTAATAATATTGAAATAAAATTGATAAATGCAAATGCAAATTATTATGCCCAATGAAGCTTATTTGGAATATTAAATAGTTGAAAAGCATATGCTTATAAGAAATTCTCCTTACTATATACTTTATCTACTCAATTCTTAAGATTGCCTCTATCATGTCTAATAATAATACATACTTATTGGCAATGAATTCCAGTATCCCACTTCGTATAGGTGGAAGCCAATTTCTCCCAATCATTCATTTGTTATCCAAAATAGATATAATTTGTTTCAAAAAGTCACCCATATACAAATAATTATGATTGATCTCTTAATTAATTGAAATAACAAAAATAAGGTTATAGGGACAAGTACAATATTATGTTAAGTCTTGATATGCTTGATTCTTCTTTATTATCGGTTCTTCACTTAAATTGTACATGTGCTCTATTTTATTCATTTTCTTCATCACTTAATTATTCATTTGTTCTATTGATCTATTTGATTTCTGTGTTCACTTTGTCATTCCATCGATCTTTGTCTTTCATATGCTGCTTGATTTAGTTATAATAGAGCTACTTATAGTAAAAAAAATAAATTAATCAATAGTAATATGTTTTGTTATTATTAAAACTAAGAATTAAGACCTCATTTAGTCAATAATAAGACTTCAATTACCCTGAGTATTGACTCGTCTAAGTAAAGATAAGCACAAATGTAATTCCCGAATTTCCTATTATGGTCACTCCTAATGTTTCATTCTTGAATGAGCTTTTGATTTGTTTTCCTATATAGAAAGCTCCATAAATCTTGTCCTTCTTAAATTTTACCTTTGGAAGTTTATTGAAAAATTATTTAGAGTTGAGGTTAGAGATAAGGTCCATGCTTTTATGTCCAAGCCTTTTACGCCAAATCCATACATTTTAACATTTTTTTAGTTGCTAAATTGCCATTTTACATATACTTAATATTTGGTGTTGCATCACTCATTTATGCTAATATGAGAATACATAGCCTGATTATGAGTTAATTTGTTAAATTTTTAGGTTTTTAAATCATAACGAGATGATCAAAGTCTATAAACTATTATAAGAAAGCACTTAACTAAAGTTACAATATGAAGATTATTTATTTCAAAACTTTTGATTCTATCAATTGGAACTTTATTCTAGCTTTTAAGATTTCCTATCTAGCTTACTTTAGGATTTCCTATCTAATTTTTTTTATAAAATGTGAGAAATTGAAGATGTACATCATATCATTTAAGGATGATATTTTGTTTTTGTCTATAGTTAACCATCTTTTCTCTTCGCTGTCGCTCACCCATCATGTGTCATCGTCGTTGTCTTCCTTTAATCATCAGTTGAGGTAAAAGGTAACATTTTATTCTTTAATTGTTTTTAACGACGCCATTGAGTTTTGTTCATTACTGTGTTTTGTGTATTGTTTTGATTGTCATTATCTTCCTTTTCTTTGTTTTGGTTATCTTCCTTGGCTGTTAGCTCACTTTAGCTCTATCAGCTTCTTCCTTCACATGCTTTAGTGACTTCTTCTGCGTGTTGAATGAGGTAAGTAAGTTTTGTTATTTACTAGAATTTTGTGTACTTAGTTTAACTTGGGTATTTGTTTATGGTTTGAACCTCCCATTTTAACTTGCTGCATTTTTAATGTAAAAGTCCTGGACTAACCAAAACTTGTTTTTGGTATGAACTTCGGTTCATGGCTTTAAATTTTAAGTATTGTTAATGTAAATTTAAGTTTGTGGTATGAACGTATATTTGTTTTGTGATGGGATTGATAAATGAATGATTTTAAGGGTTTCGAGGAACTTTAGTATAGGATATTGGTTGAATTGCTACCAAAATAAAGAACAATGAAGAAATGTAGAAGTTCTATTTTTGTTTGTATATAATGTGATGTATATCTACCTGTTTATATACTCTGACTTTAACTAAAAAACAAATCAACTAAATATTACACAATATTAATGTACATAATTCTAGGACTTTGGAGATGGTTGAATCATTAGTCTCTTATGTTCTAGTAATTTATTTGACTTCTTGATAATTGAAGTAGTTAAACAATGACTATAAACCTTACCATAATTCTGGAAATTTACATTGCTTAGTTTGCTAGTATTTTTCCTTAGGGTTTTATTGATTTATCCTAGAATTGGTAAAATTATTATTGGAATTGCTACTTGGCACTTGAGCTCTTGTGGCTTAAATATTGTTGTTCATAGTTTCACTAGTTGTAAGAAAACTCTGACAGTTAAAACAATTAAGACAAGCTATTGTATACTAATACTTTTAAGTTTAACTATATTGAAATGAATAACAATTAATACAAGCTATTATATTATAACTAAGTGGTATATATGCATTTTCAATAGGTTCGTGCTCCTCTGGATTGTTAAGAGAAACTCTATTATATTAGAAATTGGGAATTCCACTAATCAATTCCATCAAACAGGAGAGTTGGTGGAATGGGAAGTTCATGTATTTATATATGAACAAAGAAGACTCTTTAACCTTTGACTCATGTTAAATGTACACAAAGTCTACGTATTGATCAAATTTTATAAATTCAATAAGCCTAGAATTATAAAAATTCCAAGAGCCTAGGAGTCACAATGAGAACTTGTTTTCTTGATTCACAGGTGTAAACAATGCCACGTATCATAGTTTTGAAATCGTTTGTAGGTGATTAATTCAATTGGTTAATACTTAGGGGATGTTATGCAAAGTTTAGATGTTCTGTAAACTTTGGGGAATGTGAAGGATACTAACTATGGAATCATTGCTTGAAATTAACAGTTTTGCAAAAATGAGTAATGTTGATAAATCTTAAATGTATAAACGATTGACAGCCGATGGTTTCATTAATCATGAGTTTGTTGAGGGAGTTGAAACTTTTATTCATTATACATGTTCTCAACCTGCACATATGGATGGCTCAAAAATCAAATGTCCATGTAGTATAAATACATTCGTTTCCTTCCTATTGATGAAGTGAATGGGAATTTGCTGAGAAAATGGTTTGTCCCAAATTATTTTGAGTGCACACGACATGGGGAACCATTAATTTGTAGCACCTCAAGGGGTGATGAAGTACAATCATCAGTGAACTTAAATAAGGTTAAAGGGGGGATTGGATTTAGAACAAATAATGTGGATGTAAATGAAACTCCTTACATGCAAATGGTTTATGATGCAGCCAGTTATATCTTTTAGAAAAATATAGAAAATCTTAAAGAAGGACCAAACCCATATGCAAAATAGTTTTTTGACTTACTACACTCAACTGACCAAGAATTATAACCAAATTGTGAGACAATCACTCAATTGTCTTTAATTACTCAAATATTGAACATAAAGTCTAGAGGTCATATTTTTGATCGTAGTTTTGATAAAATTCTTGGATGGTATAATAAATCATTGCCTTCTGATCATATAATGGTTGATAATTTTTACAATATAAAGAAACTTATTAGGGGTCTTGGTTTGCCTGTTGAAAAGATTGATTGTTGCAAATTGGGATGTATGTTGTATTAGTGAGATGATGTGGAATTACAAGAGTGCAAATTTTGTGGTCAATCTAGGTTTAAGCCTAAAAACCGTTCTATGAAATAGAAATTAGTTCCCTAGAAGCGGATGTATTATTTCCCGCTAACTCCTAGACTTCAAATACTATATGCTTATGATGTTACTGCATCTCACATGAGATGACATAATGAACACGAATAGGAAAATGGAATACTGAGTCATCCATCAGATGCACTGGCATGGAAACATTTCAATGACACATATTGTGAGTTTGTAGCTGAAAGTTGAAATGTTAGGATAGGATTGTTGACGGATAGATTCCAACCTTTTGGTCAATCCGACCAACAATATTCATCATGGCTAATCATAATTACTCCTTACAATTTGCCTCCATGGATGTGTATAAAAGAGGTATATATGTTTTTGATAGTGATTGTGCCAAGGTCTACAAATCCAAAGCATAAAATTGATGTATTCTTATAACCATTGACATCTGAATTGCAACATCTTTGAGAATATGATGTTGAGACATATGATGTGTCTCTAAAATAAAATTTTGTGTTGAGAGCAGCTTTGATATGGACCATTAGTGATTTTCTGGCAGATGCCATGTTATCTAGATGGAGCACAATAGGAAACTTGGCTTATCCTTATTGTAGCAATGATTTTGATGCGTTTTATCTTCCAAATGGGGGGCAAAACATGTTGGTTTGACAACCACAGGAAATTTCTTTCTCCAGATCATCCATTTAGATGCAATAAACAAACGTTCATTAAGAATAGGATGGTAAAAACACTTCCTCCCCCTCACAAAGCTGGAGAAGAGATATTGCAGGAGATTGAGGAATTAGGCTTGCTAAAAGTTACAAAATTTGAAACTGATGAAGTTAATACAAGCATTAGTAAAAACTTTGGTTGGAGAAAACAAACCATCTTTTGAGATTTGTCATATTTGAAAACTAATTTGATACGTCATAATCTAGATGTGATGCATATTGAAATTTTTTTGACAATTTGTTCAATACCATAATGAACATTGAAGGGAGGACAAAAGACAATGCAAAATCACGAGCTAATTTGAAACTTATTTATAGAAGGAATGAGTTACATAAAGATTTTCACACCAGTTATCCGAAATCATGTTACACTCTGGGAAAAAAAAGGAAATATTGTGTGAAAGGTTGAAAAGTCTAAAGTTTCCCGATGGTTATATTTCAGACTTGGCAAGGTGTGTGGATATGAGGAAGTACAAATTATCTGGGATGAAAAGTCATGATTGTCATGTGTTTATGCAAAGGCTAATTCCAATTACATTTTGGGAGTTGTTATTAAAAAAGGTTTGGGAATTAATAACAAAATTAAGTTTTTTTTTTTAAGTTTAACATCATCTAAAATCAAATTGGCTGAAATGGAAAAATTAGAAAGGAAAATTCCAGTAATTTTGTGCAAGTTAGAAGGGATTTTTCCTCTAAACTTCTTTGATTGTCTGAAGCATCTACCTGTGCATTTAGAACATGAGGCAAAACTAGCTGGTCCAATTCAATATCGATGGATGTATCCATTTAAGAGGTAATTCAACAAAAATGATTGTAATTTAGTGTAATAACATGTTTTAATAACTAAATTATAATAGCCCTATTCGCTAATATAGGTATTTGCATCACTTGAAGAAAAATGTCAAAAATAAGGATATATTTGATAGTTCGATATGTAATGCTTATTTAGTAGAGGAAGCTAGTACATTTTGTTCACATTATTTTGAGCCACATGTTCACACAAGAGAAAGAAAATTTTCTCGTAATGACAATGGGGGAGGAACAAGTGATGTTAATGGTAACTTATCCATTTTCACATATCCTGGATGAACATATAGATGTTCAATAAGAAGAATATCAACAGAGGAAGAAATTGAGGCTGCCTATGATTACATTTTATTGAACAATCAAAAGGTTCAACCTTTTACGCAATAAGTTGAAATTAATTATTTGGGTTTTGAAATTTAGTGTTATTTATAACTGAAATACATACTAATTTTTTTAGATTATACGAGGAATTGTTACGTGAGCTAATGCCTGACAAAAAAATAGGATGATATCAATAAAGGAGTTAGAAGACACTTTCCTCGATGGTTCGAGAAATATGTAAGTTTTCACTTACAAATATTGAAATGAATGAATTATAAGATTTAAGTGTGCAAATGACATTATACTCTTTAATATGATAATTTCTTTTATGTAGACCTTAGAAAATTCAATAGAGAACAAGTTCATATGTGATCTTACGAAGGGGCCTTTGCGAACTATTAAATCTATCTAGTGTATTTCGTTAATGGATACAAATATCATACAAATTATCATGGTCATAGCACGGCAACAATAAATAGTGAAGTTTGCATATAGGAATAATTGATGGATTATTATGGTAAATTATTGAGATACTTGAAATTAAGTACCCTACATTGCCAATAAAGCAAAGTATAATATTTAAGTGTGACTGGATTGATCCAACTCCAAATCTTGGTATAAGAGTGCATAGTCGATACAATATATTTGAAATTAATAAGTGAAGAAGATTTAGACAATTTGAACCTTTCGTGTTGGCAATACAAACGATCCAGGTGTATTATGTCCCATTTCCTAGCTTACAATGAGATAAGTCAGATTGGTTGGTTGTTTGCAAAGTTAAACCTAAAGATGTTTTTGAATCACATGGAAAAGGAAAACAAATAATTGAAAGTGAAGTGTTTTATAAAGATGTTTATGAAATAAATACATCTGTCACATATGACAATAATGAACCTTTGAACGATCCATCTAATGAATATATTGAAATTTCATCTACAGAGGATAATGAGGGCCATAGATCTGAAGAGGAGCCTGACTTTGATTCTTAATTTTCAAAAAAAGAAGAAGATGATTTTGATTTACAATTAAGTGATGATAGCGATTAATTTGTGTTTGTAATTGAATATTACATTCAACAAACCAATTATTTCCTTTTCAATATATTGTGTAAAATATTGAATTCAAATTGTTATATTTCGAGAAAATTCAATCAAATATGAATTTCAGGTTGAAATATGCCACCAAAGAGAAAATAGAATATAATGCGACCAAGGTTCAAACAACGATTCGGAGCTACTTACTGTCCAGGTGAAGCATCACATTCAGCGGCTGGAACTGAATCACCTCCTCCCTTTCCAGCTAATACACTTGCAGATGAGCCATCACTTTCCGTATCTACTGCTACACCATTCACCACCCCTACATCATCCACTACCCCTAGAGTGACAAAGATATCAGGGGTAAACGATGCGAATGAAGAAGGTGACTGCCAGCCTTGTTGGATCCCGATTTTGGAACCCAACCCTCTTGCGGACTCATACAGTTGTTGGACCCCGTTTGATTCCGAAGCCCAACCCTTGCGAAATCATGAAACTTAAGCTTCATCAGTTCATTCTCATTCTTATAAAATACCAATAATTTTTTTTCTTCACAATTTTTTAAATGGTGTGCCCACATAAAATTAGTCACCATGCTTATGGACCCCGTCCCCGGAGCCCAACATTCGGAGACACAAACCTTGAGCTTATTTTCCTAAAGGGTCATTTGCTATCATTCACCAATTTTGCTGAGCGCACACTAAACAATCACCAAAATCATAAGTTGACTTCTTCAGAGAAATTGTAGCCTTAAGTCTCTAATTTGTTCTGAAGCAAGAATCACTTCAATCAGAGCTATATAACTCAAGATATGCTTAAAATTCCAAAGTGTGTTTATACCTCAATCATGCTCTCTAAACTGTCCTCTCACTTTCTTACGATCAAACTTTTTCATCTCAAAACCAAAAGCTACCAACTTTCATGGAGAGATAAATACATGTCTTAGGAATTCATCTCTTCAAGAATCACTTCATTCGGAAGTCGGATGAGCGAGTTATGACCGAAAGAACCTAACATGTTCATAACCTCAATCAAGTAGTAACATGTCTTGACGTGATTATCATAACTTTCAACAAAAATGTCGGATTAGTTTCATTCTTAGTCCATTAGAAAGTATACTTCTAGATCTACAACTTTTATGAAGACCACAAAGTCAAATTATGATTCTAAAATGCTCAAAAATAGATATTTACTGTGACTGACCCGAGGCTGTCCGTTAAACGGACATGCATGTCTGTTTAACGGACAAATACGGGCCAAAATGCACCATTTCATCCGAGAATGTCCGTTAAACGGACATTCGTGCCCGTTTAACGGACATGGGCAATGCAAAGGGTCCTTTTTGACCCGTATTTGTCCGTTAAACGGACATGCGTGTCCGTTTAACGGACATGGGGTTTTCCGAAACCCCCTCCAAACCTTCTCCATTGCTTCCTACCTCCCATTTAACATCACATACACTTATAATCTTCACAAATTCACTTCTTCTAATGCCTAAACACTTCATAACAAACCAAACCACAAATTCATTTCACAAACTTCTCAAATCCTAAATTCA
>JANIJH010549152.1:0-15734 GCA_024520975.1 Erythroxylum areolatum
CTCATATTTTCTTATCTTTTTATACTTTTACACTTAGTTTTTATTCTCATTTGATGTCTAAATCACGTGACTTACATTGATTTTATTATTTCAGGTGTTTTATGTGTCAAATGAAGAAAATCATGCTAAGGAAGGAGATTTAGGACTTTTGGATGTCATTTTCAGAGTGAGGAGCTTGAAATACCCTAAGGTGACCAAAGTTGCAGAAATCCTAATCCTATAAAGAATCCTACTTCAACTAGGATTTCTGCATTTCAAAAGATTCTTGTTGGCCACTGCAAGAAATGGATCCAGGAACAATCTAGACAGTTAGGGGATATGTAGATTGGGAGAAATGAAGATTCCTAATTTTTAAGAAAAAAAGTCCTACCCTTGTAAATGTCCTAATTCTACAAGGAAAGAAAGACCTACTTTTACTTGGAAAAGAAATCATCTCCTTGTAAAGATCCTAATTCTACAAGGAAAGAAAGAGCTACTTCTACTTGGAAAAGAAATCCTCTCCTATAAGACCTCCTCCAATATAAATAGGGTCTTTTAGCATTAGTTTAAAGGTGTATTCACGTTTTCTCTCTTCTTTGGACGTGAATCTCTCTTCTGCTCTTTCTTTCTCCTACGTTTTCTCTTTCTCTCTGGGTAGAACCCTAGTTTTATTTTCTTCTCTATTTCTTGTTATACCTAAATTCTGCACTATGTTTTTAATGTTGATTTTTAACTTTGTTTTACTTAGAATTATGAACTAAATTCTCTTTTCCAATTGTTGAAGCTATTAGCTAAATTCATGGTTGTTTTTATGAGAAGCATGCGCGTATAATTGATGAATCTATTATTGGAAGTTTGTGCTCTTGATCTAGATATGATTGTCGAATTATGCATGTGGATTTGAAGTCAAGAATTCGAATTTTGCATGAATAATTTGTATGCTATCTGATTAATTTAATTGCTGGACAATAAATTGATTAGGTTAAGTAGCAGCAACTAATTAAAATTAAATCTTGTATGTAGGTTTTAATTAGTTGGATCAAGACATAGGTTAATTTTATGCATGCTAGCTTTCTTGAAAATTAACTTAGGTTTGGCATACTTGATTTTGATCTTAATGCTCTTATTATTGTGTTGTTCATGCTAGTTTTGGATTAATGCATTAACAAGAAGTTGTTGCATGTCATGCTTGTTTTGAATGCATCTATCTTTGCATGATGAACCCTAATTTTCCAATCTTAGAGATAATTCGTTTTCAATTATTGAAAACAACCTAAGGATTTAATGAAAATCTTTGCTATTGGTCTTTAATTAATCTGAACTTTTTGCTCAAATTTTCCTAGCAATTTCTCTCTTGAAAACTTTTGACTTTATTTTAATTTTCTGAACTTAAATCACGTTTTCTTTTTTCTCTTCTTGTTTACTTTTAACATAAATAAACAAATCCTCCAATCTTGTCCTATTGTGCATCAGTTCATGCATAACATTCATGCATACTTTGCTTAAAAGTAAAAAAATCTTCCTTGTGTTTTGATCTCTGTGGGACGATACCCTTACTTCACATACTACAATTCAATTTAAGTAAAGGAATTAAATTTGTAGGCTAACGACAACCTATCAATAGACATTACCCAAACAATTGAGAAGAAATTATAAGAGAAAAAATGCAATATAATTAATAATAATTTGGAACGGAGATGTGGGAAGTAATACAATGAAGTTTCAAAAGGGGATGAAAAGTATTATATTAGGATTGGTAGAGAAAAAATATGTAGTTGCATGATATGGAATCTATGTGGCTACCCTTATCAACTTGCCATATAAGTGTTATCCATCATTATAAGTAAAGGATGGAAACATTTGTAAATAATTACTATGAGAAGGTTAAGTTCTTTAGTGAGTGTGAGCATTTATTACAAGGATGGTGCCTATAAGGGTTTCGATTTTCTAGCCAAGAATTGGTTATGAACAAATACACACACGATTAAAAGATTTATGTTAGAGAGACCCAAAATAGTAAGAATAAAAGGAAATGACCAATAAAATAGTGAGAAATACAAACAAATTGTCTAGGAAGGGTTAAGCGTGACAATGTAAGAGATATGACAATTATGGTTATAACCTAAGAAAATGCAGCAAAGAAGGCCTATATTACCTATTGAAACATCTAGCAATGTTACGAGTGACTTTGAATGTGCCATTTCTATCTTGCCTTTCTTTTCTTGCCTTCCTACTGTACTAGTTTTTTATGACTGCCTTATACTATTTCATTCTACAATTGAACTATTTCTTTTTACATATGCTTTCCTTATCATACAATTTTATACATATTTGACTGCATTTGATTTTTTTATTTTGCAATATCTACCATCTTTATTATTTTTGGTTTTTTTATACACATTACCATATTGACATGTTTTGTACACATTACTATACTCTTTGAGGAATTAACCTATTAACAGAAACTAATTAGTATTTTTGTATATGTAACATGTTCTTAGGTCCATAACATAGATAATTCTACGAGTATATAAGTTATAACTGAGACATGTTCATATGTATATAAATCTTAGATTTTTCATCAATTCTTTAGTAATTGAGGCATATGCTTAATTGACTTTCATTTGAATAGTGTTTCTTCTTATTATTACTAGTGCCAATAATATAGAAGATATTTTTGTACCTAATCAATAAAGCAATAGTATGAGTTCCATCTATGATATTTATTCATGAAACCATTAGCAAGTGTATATGATTAACTAAAATTAACTAATTACATGAATGTTGATAGGTTAGTAGCTCTATATATATCACCAAAAGTAATTTTAGATATGTTAATCTTAATATATCCAAGTTATCCTTTAAATTAAAGGGATAAGGTTCAAAGGAAAATCAAGCATCACTTTATAATAAGTAAAAACTAAAGTAAAGAAAAGGAAAGCATCATTGGCAAGAAGTGCACACTGATCAAATGAGTAAGTTTATCATTATAGTGCAAATAAAGGATATAATATGGTGTATAATCAATCACAATAAATGTGATTACATATACATTTAACTACTGGCTTTTATATGATGAAAAACTATTTTTCGACATACATTTTGGTATAATTAAATTAATTCCCATTCACATATCTTTTCATAAATAAGCAGTTGTCACACTCTTAAGGTTACTGAAAACGCTTGTTTAAGGCAATGCCAACGTGTCCTATGAATTTAAATATCTATTCATTTTAGCTCAACAATATATATCTAAGTGACAATATGCCAAACAAAATTACTTAATGTTACCATTTTATTTTGATAACTTATAATTTGTATTAGCTTTTACTTTTTTTTTGCAATTTTCTTTTGATACATCTATTCAGCTTCATCTTACATAAATGAATTTGATTTTAGAATTTACTTTACATTCAGTAATAAGAATCAATTATATAAAAACTTTAACATTAATTTGGACAAACTAAAATTGAAATTTAAAGCATTTCCCTACAAATTAGATGAAAATAACATCCATTAAAAGCACAACAAACCTTACTACAAAATTCATTAACATAAAATTCAAGTATTCTTTCTCTTCCTTAAATAGATTAATGTCTTCTTTGATGAGCTTTATTTGTTCCTTAATCTCCTTAATTTTATTTTGTTCAAAATGATAATAAAATTCAATTTTTCTTGTATCAACTTCCTTATTCAATATAACTACATCTTTCTTTAATTTATAAATCACTTTAACAACTCTCTCTCAATAAATTTGTTTTCATATTATTTGAAAATTTTACATATCCAAATCTATAAACAAATTGGTTCAACCATTTTACATATGCACAAGATTCTTCAAATCGTAAACAAATAAAAACTCATTCAGTATATAATTAGGCCATTTATGAAATCTCCTTCCTAAATTATGGTCACTCCTTCAAATCTTTAATGGGACATCTAACCCAAAATAGCAAATCATACTCTAAGCGTTTGAGTTGAATGTTGTATTAGTTGACGATGGGGATTCCATAAACATTATACAAAAAATAATCTAAACTAATAATAAAAAATTCATACATAAATTAATTGCTTTGTAAGTAATGAAAGTTTAAAAAGAATAAAAATTATAGCTTAAACAGATATCCATATTTAATAATGAAATTTAGTGTTTAAGCATCTACCCTGAATGCTTCTACAACAAAGTGGTAAAAGTGATGGATTTTGGTTTATCCACTTGGTTATTAATATTGTCTAAAGCTTTTATACAATATTATTATGAATTTACATATTCTTTTTTTAGTTAATGATGTTATTCAACCAGGAGAACATCATGCACTACACACAATTTTATTATTGATGAATAAGAGTTTGACATTAATTAAGATGCATAAATGGGCATCAAATGGGTAAATTGTTAAAAGTAGGGAACTAAATCTTAAGCTTAAAAATTAAATTGATTTGCATTACCTTTTTTTTCGAAAGTACATTATATAAAATCATCTAGCTGGCACTCTCTAACAAAACTAGTTTCTATAATCTATAACCCTTTAGCCTACACTAGTAGTACAATATCCTATCAAGATATATAGGGATCCTTACTAGGCATACTACTCATTTAGTTTTCTAGTTCAACACCGATCTCTCCTTTATACATTATGATATTCTATAAGCTAGCCCCATGGCAATAATGCTCATCTTTGCAATATAGGTTTATCTTTTGTAAGACTAGCTCATGTGTTTTGGCTTCTTTATGAAAGATTATTACATTCATTTTCTACCGCAAGTAGTATACCCATGATGCAAAAATATTCTTCATTACTTTGTATTATACTATGTTAGCCATCCTAACCTTGGTAGCCTTTCCACAACTTCATTCCAGTTTGAAGCATCTCATTAAACATTTAACAAAGCTCTAATCTTCATTTATATATGACTGGAGTGAAAGCAACCAACCATAAGGTGGTCTATGGTCTTAATATGTAGATGACATAGGGCACAAGTTCTAGATGGGATATCAAATTTGATCATGTCTTTAGTTTCTAGTCTTCTTGTTATCCCCAACCAAAGTAGAAGCACATGGTTTGGATTAATATCCTGATCCCACAACACTTTATTCCACTTCACCCTAAGATTTCCTTCATGTTGTAAGAATTTCTTGCACGCCTTTGTGAAGAACTCCATTATAATGTATGATGTCCGGTGCATTATATCTTATCTAGTTTAGTTTGTTGATATGAAGGTAAGTAATTGATGATAGTTCCAATTCCTTTATTATAGTGGTAAGGTCATTTCTACTAGTTATTACTTATGAGCCTTTTCACCTTGGAGCTTAAAGGAATTGCAAGTTTCAAGTGTTTGATGCCCTCAACCTATTTAAGTGTACTCTGGTGAGTCAGTTATGAAACCATAAGGATTTGGTGTTTCCATCTCCTACCTTACGAGTAATCAATCTCTCCATCCACTATCTAGTTGCTAGGATTTGCCTTAGGGTCTACGACATGCTCTAGTTTAGTTATAGGCACCATATGTTCTTCCCTATTATATGGACTGTGTGTACCCATTCAACCCATAACTCCTCTTTATTTTTACAAAGGCTCCAAAACCTCTTAGCCATTATAATTTTGTTCAACATTTTGGCAGAAATTATTCCTAACCCTCCTGTTTTCTTTGGTAAGCATACCTTTGTCCATTTCACTTTAGGACTTTTATATTGGTTGTTAGTGTCTTTCTATAAGAAGTCCCTTACAACATGTTTGGTTGCTGTCTTCAGTAACGGGGACAGAGGACAGGACACAATAATCCTGTCCCTCAGCGTGTTTGCTTACCATCTTCACCCGTTTTTGTTCCATCTTTGGAGGATAAGGACATAAATTTGTTGTTCCTTCCAAGACTGTGGTACAAAAATTCTTGTCATAAAGACAAAAACAAAGCACATAAGGAAATGTCAGAAATATCCCTCCCCCACATAAGCAATTTTTTTATTCTTAATTATATTATTAAACTCATCATCATTGTCATCATTATTATTATTGTGACTTCTTCTTCTTCTTCTTCTTCTTCTTCTTCTTCTTCTTCTTCTTCTTCTTCTTCTTCTTCTTATTATTATTATTATTATTATTATTATTATTATTATTATTATTATTATTATTATTATTATTATTATTATTATTATTTTTATTATTATTATTATTATTATTATTATTATTATTATTATTATTATTATTATTATTATTATTATTATTGGCTTGAGTCCAGTGCCATTAATGTTTAGTACTGCATTTGGTTTGTAAACTTCGTCATTCTTTTGCTAATTCTTCTAGAAAACCTTGATCAGAAATATAAGTTAATAATCCAAGAAATTGTTGTACCTATTTTTTATTTTCTAATATATCCGAAAATAGTTGTAAAATGTTAGGTTGTAATTGGAGGTAACCATGATCAAATTTTATTCCTAAATATTCAATGGTTTATTGTGCTATTCGAGCCTTCTTTTTGCTTAAAATTAATCCTTTATCCTTACATCTTTGTAAGACAATACGAACTTTTTTCAAATGATATAATTTATCTTTGTAAAACAAATGTTAATTCTTCTAGTCCTGCAAGATTAGTATCCATAAAGCGTTGATAAATACTAGGCGCTTGTTTTAATCCAAAAGGTAAAACATTCCATTGATAATGTTTTTGAGGGGGACAAGTAAATGCTGTTAAGGCATTCGTATTATCATGTAATCTAAGCTGCCAGTAACTAGATTTGGCATCTAATGTAGTAAACCAAGTTTGTCCTTTTAATTTATTGATAATGTAATCTTTCCGTGATAATTTATAGGCATCGCCGATAGTTGCTTCATTTAATTTTTTATAATTAATGACCATTCTTCGTTTTTCTCTTTTTTGTTCTGCTGAATTATTAACATAAAAAGCTGGTGCCGAATGTTTACTAGTGCTTGGACTTATTAGCCCTTTTTCTAAGAGTTCACTACATTCATTAATAAATTCTTTTACATCTTATGGTGTATAGGTTATATTGTTTTTGATATTTATCTCTTGTTGAGGATCCTTTAATTTGATCTCTATAAGTTCATTGTTCCAATTTTTCTTAGGATCTAACGGATTTTCACTACAAACTGCATCTAATAATGTATCGACTTCAAGTTGTAACGAACTATTATTTAAAAGATAAAAATGTAAAGAGTGTAATTTCTCACTTAGTATTGTTAGTTGTTGATAATAAGTTGTATGATATATAGGGATTTTTAAAATCACAGATTTTTTATTTATTTCTTTGATGTATGGAGTTTTTAATGTAATGTAATGTAATGTAAATATTGACAGAAAGGATTGTATAACTTGATAAAATTATTACCAATAATTAATGGTAATCCTGATTCTTGTTGATATATAGAGGGAATTATAAAAGTATAATTTTCAATGAGAATATTATTATAATAACTTACATACCATATAAATTTGAAACTTTCGTCTGCTATCCTAATTTGTAACGGTTTTTCTAATTTTTTCCACTTAAGATTTAATTTCTTATAGGCAATACATATAGTTGCTCCTGTATCTATATATGCATTAATTTTAGTTTTCTGAATTATCACTTGTATAAATGTTGTATTGGAATTCAGTTGATGATTCAGATTCGCTTTGAAGAGTTAATTCATTGTAAGAATTGTCTGTTGTATATATATAAAGAGTAGAGTTTGTATTATAATCGGATTCAATTGGTTCTAATTTTTGTTGTATGGCTGAGTATAATATATGTGCTTGATTCCTATATTTTTTGTCATTCTTTTTGGGGCATTGTGTTGCATAATGTCCTTCTTCCTTACAAATCCAACATTTACAATTTTTTTTCTTTTGTGGACAATATTTTTGTGGTTTTGTTCTTTGTTTTCGAAAATATTTAGGGTATCTTTTAGCTTGATATGGTCGTGGTCTATACTGACGCCATTTATATGATTTACGATATTTTTTATATGGTTGACGATACTTTTTTCTATGATATCGAAGTTTCTTTTTATATTTTCTAGGTTCACAACCATAATGCTGAGGTACTTCAGCATTTTGATCACAACAAGGGTTTATATGTTGGTGTTTTAAAGTGTGTTTTAACTTATTTTCTAAACAATAGTCTACTAATAATTCTCTTGTAATTAATATAGCTCCTCCTAAATTGTGTGCTATCGTATGATCTTCGAGTTTTTCTTAAAATTTTTGTTGTGCTTTGATATTAAAAGGATAAGGTAATTTTTGAATGAAGATATGTATATACATTTCTTGTTCTGTTCGGGGTAATTGATAATAATAATTTTGAAATTCACATATAAAATGATTAAGATAATAAATATCACAGATACTCATATTATTCAAATATCGTAAAGCTTTTAATCGTTTTGCATGGTCTATTTCTGCTTTGTGAAAAATAATATCTCTGCCTAAAAATTCTTTATATATTTCATTGCTAATAATATCGAAGGTTTCTAAATCGGTTCTTATATTTTGATAATGAAGGGTACTTTTTAAGGCGATTTCATTTTCTTGTAAAAATTGTTCAACAATTCCAGTAGTTTTGTATAGTGTGAAATTCCATAATGAATCCTTATTGTCTTCACGATCATCGAATGGTTTTTCTACTTGTAATAGTAATTGTATTCTATTTGACCATTCAAAAAATAAATCTTTTGTATTTGTAATGCAATCTAAATTAAGTATTCCTTCACTTCCTAAGGTAACATATTTTGGTTTATATTCGGATGAATATTTTCGTATTTTAGATCCTTTATAGTAATAACCTTGTTGATTGAGAAAATCTTTATTATTGTTAGTCCATGAATAATTCGTTGGTTAGAAATCCTTTTTTCTTTTATCTCCAGTAATTTTGTCTTTTAGTTTTAATTCTCTTGCTGTGTTGGTTTCGGGTTTACATCTTCCATCTATACTTCTTGATCAGATTCATATCCATATATGAGTTCATCGTTTTCATTTTTAGGAGACTGTTGTTTCATTAATGTTGTACGTACTTGTTCTGTTGAGGTTAAATGTAATTTGTGAACTAATTCTGTTACTTCTGCAAGTTGTTGTTGAATGCTTCTTTCTACATCTTCTATTGGTTGTTCTTGCTCTATCGTTTCCATGGTTTAGTCTTAATAACTAGCTATGATACCACTTTGGGGCTCTGCGGAATTTGATCAACTTGTGCTTTGACTTGCTGTAGTAATGCTACAATTTCTAACTGTGTTTTACTTAATTCTTCTAATCGTAGCTCTAATTGTGTTTGTTTTTCTAATAACTCAGTAAGCTGTTGAGTTAAGTTTACTATTGTAGTTATAACTTTTTACTTACATAATTAGACAATGTGGTAATTTGATTTTGAATTTCATTTAATTGTTTGTTACTTATGAATGGTTCAGTAATTCGAATTGGTCTTTCTATATACAGAGGTCTATGCATTCTGGCTGATGATGATCTAAGGAGAGGAGTAAAAGATGATGATGTTTCGGAGAATGAATGTCTTCGATCACTTAATGAATGTTGAAATGGATATTGCATTGTTGGAAGAGGTTGAAGTTTCGTATGGAATTTGGTTCCTACTTTTGCTACATCTTGAAAAAATTGGTCTAAGTAGATCTGATCCATATGTTTAAAGTCTATACTATGGTGAGAGTTAGTTAAAGCATAGCTAATTTGATACATAAGTGAAAAGGGGTATTGTCCTTGAGTCATTAGATTATCCTTGTAAAATTTATAAGCAATGGTAATAGTATTGTGTAAATCAGAAGAAAGTAGAGGTATTCCTAACTTTATTCTAGTATTAAATTTAATTTTTCCGTAAGCAAGGTTTCCATTCATCATTCCTAGTACTTGATTATTTAAATTGGTCATTCTTTCATCTAATATGGCCATTCTAATTAGGGAGTCAATTCCTTCTTGGAATGTTGATTTTAGGAGAATTTGTATTGTTGATAGCTGAATGTATCCGATCCTTTTTCATTTGTTTTCGGGTAGTTTTTGTAATTGTTAACTAATTTGATCTTGATCTATTAGGCTAATTCTAATGTGTCCATTATATTGATCGATTCGAATTGGTGTTTCATAAATCATTTTACCAAAATAAATAATATTTTTTCTATTAAAGAAATTTTTAATTACAGATTTATGTATATCTTGTCCAGGTTTTAAGTCTAATTGTGCCTTGACTATTTGTTTTTGTTTCTATTGATCTTGTGCAAGGAGAGTTGATACTTGAAATATTCCTAGTGATTCTGTTAGTTCTAAAGTGTCAACATCTAATATTGTTGAACCTTTTTCAAAAGTCATTTATGAATGATAATTGTGATGAGATACAAATCTAATGTATTCTAAGTGAGATAAATGATTAGTATATAGTTGATGTAGCTATTGTACTACTGCTAAGTGTTCCTCGTAGGGTCGTCTTCCTAATCTATTGACGCCAACAAAGGTAAGATAATTTATTCGAGTTTCATTATATGTTATGTGATCTAAATAATGATTAATAATTTGTTGAGTATATTGAATTTTTTCATCTAAATCGTCACAAATAAGACAGGTCAATCTTCTAAATTGTAAATAATATCGTCGTCTGCATTATCGTAGTCTGAATTAGTAGATTCTTCTATATTATTGTCAAATTTGTTAATAATGTCAACATTGTCGTGATATATTATATATATAACATTAGTGTTAAGGTGAAATATTTGTCTCCATAAATAATCTAAACAGATAGTGATAATATTTCTACTAGTATCAAAATAAAATAATAATTGATCAGAGGGAATAAACATAATACTAAGAGTAAGGAATAACAATAATGGTTGTAAATAAAGGAAATAATGAGCATATAATGAAAGCTGATAAATGAGAGAACATAAACAATAATTAAAAAATAACTAAATGTTATATGAGATGTCATGCTTAGTCTATGAGAATTTGGATTTGATCCTGAAGTTCTAATCTATCTTGTTTAACTGAATGATAGAGGTATAAAGTTTGATCTAATAAAATTCTTGCTTCCGTTAAGAGTTGAAAACACTGATATTCTTTAGCTAATGCTATATGTTCTTTATAAAGCTGGATAAATTTTAATTGTTCTTCTTCAAGTTCCTGATAAGTCTTGATTATTTGTTTGAGCTGTCTTTTATGATCAAAATAAGCCATATATTAATCAATAAGTTTCATAATCTCAGTTAAATAAAAGGTTCTAATCTGATACAATTCTTCAATACTATTTTTAATGAACTGAATCATGTCTGCAGTTTGATACGTGAGAGCTGATGCAGTGTCCTTAATACTTTGAGCATCATTATACAACGGATGATCTGCTGAAAGTTGATATCTGGGATCTATATAAGTATTATAGGCCTGCTTATTACGAGCAATATATTCAGTTAGTAATCCTTCGAATGCTACTTCTCGTTCATAAGTTGTTCGAATATGCTTATTGAGATAATTCTTGCGTTGAAAATATGAAAGTGCCATGCTGAATGATGATAGTAAACAGAGTAATATAATCAAAGTAATCTAAGGTGACAAGAAAATAATAAATAAACAGTAATCTTACCTAGTCTTCTTGAATCACTTGAATGCCAAACTCAGACTAAATGCGAAAAGAATGAAGGCTAAAAGAGTATTTATTGATTAAGTTCTCGTGCCTCTGGAAGGCTTACATATTGCCTATATATAGGAAAAGAAAAGAACTAAAGGCCAAAGGAAGCTACCGATAAAAGGTAACATAAAGAAAAAAAAAGAAAAGCTAAAGCCAGAGATTCGAAAGCAAAAGTAAAGAAAAGACACATATTTACAACTGGATGGTACAAAAGGACCTACATCCTTTTTTGAAATTGATGCTTGTAGTGTTATGCGGACGAGGTTATTCCTCAATAATTATTAAGCCGTCATCATCTGTAGTACTTGCAGCATCTGGCACTTTGGACGTAAAAGGGCAATTTGGACATTGATGCTCTCGATATTCCCGTATTTGCTTGCAAATTGCTTCTTTCCATGCGTTGCTTAATGGATCAAAGAAGTCATTAAGCTTGTCAAATGGTAGTTTAAACTTCTGAATAATCTGTAATCCTTCTGTAGCGATGGGTATCTTGTATGCTAAGGTCATTATGACTTGTGGTCCTCAATAATTGATTTTGATGGCTGATTCTTTATCAATACGAATGCATTGGTTGTACACACCTTCGAGACAATTCAAATTGAGTTTATTGACTAAATCCCAATTGAATTCATAACGAGGTGGTTCGTCTATTGGTGGATATTGTAGATTGCTGACTCCAACTTGGAGATAGGCAATTCTTGGTACTTTGATGGCTGCTTTAATGGCATCTTCTGCTTCTTTTGCTTCGAAGATTGGATAACTGCTATAAATTTAAATATAGATTTCTCGATCCTTTGCAAAACGGTCACTATAATTCTTGAGTGCATGAATAAATCCAGCTGGAAAATTAGATAAAAGCTTGAGATCTTGAATGTAGATGGTATCAATTAATCCACTTTGAAATAGTAGATAAGTTGTTAATGGATCAGCTCCGGGGAATACTATGGCCTTGGGTCCATATCTTCCACGATTCTGCGGATAATATTGAAACTGTTTCATATCGATAGTCCATTGGTTAAGTGCTTGAAAACAATCCACAAACATTTCGGACGTTAATACTTTTGCTTCTTCTTGTACAGACTTGGATGGAACAGAATGAATTCGTTCCATATCTATTGCTTTGCCGAGAGAGGTCATGTTTGTTGGTATTGGTGATGGTGCTGTTAATACAGTCTTATATTGTGATCGAAGGGGTGGATTCTGAAATTCCTTGAATGATTTATCTGCTTCAGCTTGTGTAGAGAAGCTTTTGTGAATGTTTCCACTTTTTCCAGTAATATGGATTGCTACCTTATGCCATTGATCATAAATTCCTGCAAATGGTCCATTATAAATGACATAATACTTAGCTTCCTGATGATCGAGGGTTTTTTGTGAAAGAGATGGTGTAGAGCTTGTTTGTATCTTGGGTACAATTTGAGCGGTGGTTTTTGAAGGACAGGCTCTAGGTAAAAGAGTCATGGTATTGGTAGCTTCTTGATTGGTTGCTAGTTAGGTTGTAGCTATGGTAGTAGTGCTGACTTTTGAGGGTTCTGTTGTTGGTATTGGTTGATCTTTTAATAAAGCAATGGTAGTTCGAAGTCTATTGATCTCTTTGATCACTAATCTAGTTTTGACTTGTAAATCCGTAAGTTTTGCTTCTTTTAATAGTAGTGTATTCTCCAGTTGTGCTATAACTTTTTCCATTCTCTTGTAAGTATATCTGCAAGAAAATTGTTAGTTGTTTTAATATATTGAATAGTAAAAGTATATTGACCTAATTCCAGTTGCCACCGAATGAGTTGTCCTTGATTATAATTAGTGCTTATTTGATACTTGGTGAATCCACACAGATATTGAGAATCTGTTTGTATAGTGAATTCAACCAGTAATAAATCAATTCGCAATTTTCTCAAAGTTTTGAGACAGGTTAATGTTTCCTTCTCATGAATGGGGTATTTTAATTCCGAGGAATTAAAAGTCCCGTTAATATATTTGCAAAGATAGTACTTTTTGTGCTTAGGTGGTTTTGCCAAAAGGCATCCTTCCCATGTATCAAAGCTTGCATCTAATTGGACAAGCAATAGATCCTTCAAATTGTAGTTATAGAGAGTAGGTAAATGCTTACAGAGATTTTTTAATCGTTGAACTGCTACTGTGTCCGCTTGAGTCTAGTGCCATTTATGTTTAGTACTGCATTTGGTTTGTAAACTTCGTTGTTCTTTTGCTAATTCTTTTAGAAAACCTTGATCCAAAATATAATTTAATAATCCAAGAAATTGTTGTACCTATTTTTTATTTTCTAATATATCCAAAAATAGTTGTAATTTATGTAAGATGTTAGGTTGTAATTGGAGGTAACCATGATCAAATTTTATTCCTAAATATTCAATGGTTTGTTGTGCTATTCAAGCCTTCTTTTTGCTTAAAATTAATCCTTTGTCCTTACATCTTTGTAAGACAATATGAACTTTTTTCAAATGATCTAATTTATCTTGGTTAGAATAAATAATAATATCATCAATATAAACAAATGTAAATTCTTCTAGTTCTGTAAGATTAGTATCCATAAAGCGTTGATAAATACTAGGCTCTTGTTTTAATCCAAAAGGTAAAACATTCCATTGATAATGTTTTTGAGGGGGCAAGTAAATGTTATTAAGGCTTTTATATTATCATGTAATCTAAGCTGCCAGTAACTAGATTTGACATCTAATGTAGTAAACCAAGTTTGTCTTTTTAATTTATTGATAATGTAATCTTTCGTGGTAATTTATAGGCATCGCCGATAGTTGCTTCATTTAATTTTTTATAATTAATGACCGTTTTTCGTTTATAATTTACTTTGATTATATTACTCTGTTTACTATCATCATTCTATCATCATTCAACATGGCACTTTCATATGTTCAACGCAAGAATTATCTCAATAAGCATAATCGAACAACTTATGAACGAGAAGCAGCATTCGAAGGATTACTAACTGAATATATTGCTCGTAATAAGCAAGCCCATAATACTTATATCGATCCCAGATATCAACTATCAGCAGATCATCCGTTGTATAGTGATGCTCAAAGTATTAAGAACACTGCATCAACTCTCATGCATCAAACTGCAGACATGATTCAGTTCATTAAAAATAGTATTAAAGAATTGTATCATATTAGAACCTTTTATTTAACTGAGATTATGAAACTTATTGATCAATATATGGCTTATTTTGATTATAAAAGACAGCTCAAGCAATTAATCAGGACTTATCAAGAACTCGAAGAAGAAAAATTAAAATTTATCCAGCTTTATAAAGAACATATAGCATTAGCTAAAGAATATCAATGTTTTCAACTCTTAACGGAAGCAACAATTTTATTAGATCAAACTTTGTACGTCTATCATTCAGTTAAACAAGATAGATTAGAACTTCAGGATCAAATCCAAATTCTCATAGACTAAGCATGACATCTCATATAACATGTTGGGCCCCGTTCCTGAAGCTCAAGATGTTGGACCTCATTCTTCAAGCCTAACTATCCGGAGTCAAAAAGTGTGAGCAGGTTTCCTTGTAGGGTTATTTCTATGAACCCTCACTTCCTTTCCATCAATCTTTTTGAATCCACTCCAAAAGCTATCAATTTTTTTGAAAAGGTATAAAAACGCGTTAGGAATCCAATGCTTCAAGAATCACTTAATTTGGAAGTCGGACGAAGAAGTTATGGTCAAAAGAATCCAATATGTTTATGTCCTTATCCAAATTGTACATGTCTTGGCGCGATTGCCATAACTTTCACCAAAAATGTCTGATTGATTTCATTTTTAGCCCATTTGAAAGAAGACTTCGATATCTACAACTTTCATGAAGACCTCGAAGCAAGATTCGGCCTCTAAAGTAGTCAAATTCACCATTTACTATAGCTGTCCCAAGAATGTCCGTTAAACGGACATAGACTGGCTTAAAAGTCATTTTCACCTAAGAAGGTGTCACCCAAAACGTCCTCCAAAGCGTCTCCAATGGTTCCTACATCCATTCTAACATCATATACACTCATAATCTCCTCAAATTCAATCCTTCTAGTCTAATAACACTACTCAAACATTCAATTACCAATTTGAATGTATTTAAGTCCCAAATCTCAACTCAAATAACTCATAAAATACACAAACT
>JANIJH010549187.1:4077-15731 GCA_024520975.1 Erythroxylum areolatum
TAGGATCTATAAAGGTGAAGCTTTACTATATACATCCACACCAATGAGAATACTTGGGCCAGGTAGATTGCTTCCAAATACTCTATTCCAAACTTTACATTATGGAAATAATCATATCATGATCTCTTTATTTGTAATAAGCCTGATCTTAATGAATTACAATCTGCAACTGTAAAATACTCATCATGTGAGGTTCATACTTCAGAAGGTAAAATATTGGGCTTCATAATTGCACGGTTGGATCTAGTATCTATAAATCCAAGAGCTTTGATGGGTCGATCATATTTTTCTTGTCTGAAGAGTTAGATCTGGTCATATGGTCATTGAACTGGAGTATGATCTAATTTCATGCAAGTCTTCTGTAGCATGTGAAGAGAATTATCCCTTAGAGAGATAGAGGAATCAGAGGATTCATCATCAGAGGTCGTAACAGAAACAACAAACTTAGTGTCTTCATCTTCAATGGATTGTTTCTCAATAAGATCTTCAAAGTCATTAGAAGAATGAATAGGAAAAATTGATTGTATTTGCTTTAACAACTTAACATCTTTCTTGCTTTTGTGAGGATAGGTTCGTGCAAAGTGTCCTGGTTGTCTACAGAGAAAACATCGATCAACTTTCTAAGAATGATGGGATTCCTTCTTAAAGAATCAAACAAACTTTTGTTTTTTTCCATATTTTCTCATATAATTTTTCCTAAAGGGCTTGTAACCTTCCATTTGTTTGCAAAACTTTCTTTAATGATAGATATGATTGTGATGAGATTTCTTCTTATTGCTACAATCATAGTTCTTTTTTTTTATCTTTGCACTTAATTTGAAGATAAGGCTTCTTACAAGCTAGTCTGAGAATTAGATCACCTTTAACGATGTTCTTGAATAAGGCTTGTTGATCACAAAGCTTATCAAGAGAGGCTAATGCAAGCTGGTAGATTTCTCCAAGAGATATTAGCAATATCCCTTTGTAAAGGAACTATGGTCAGTTATAGCTTTGGTTGCAGTTGATCTGGAGGGGATGAGATAAAAGTATAATGAAGATTAACATCATTCCATCCATTCGAAAGATAATACCTTTTTGTCATATGTTGAAAATGCTTTTGTAGATCACCCTTGTCAAGGGAACAACATTTCATTGCAAAATACTCTTGACAGATCTTCTTATCTATAAGTTGAAAGTCACCAATGAATTCCTTATGAATTATTCCAAGAAGAGCTCCGGCTGTAGTGACTTGGATATACTAAAATCCTCGATAATCACCAATAATTTGCCACCATCTCATAAAGTACTAGTGAATCAAGAAGTAAAACTTAGAAAAAATATCTTGTAAAGGATTATTTGGTTGATTCATTTGAAGATCTATCTATAAACTGAATTCATGTAAGCAATCTCCCCATTTCTTTAGGGGAAGATCATCAAAAGTAAAGCAAGGTCCTTAAGTAGGCTTGTTCTGTGCAGCTGGTTAAGCTGGTGCTGCTTGTGGTGTTGGTGCAAGTCTGAAAGGGCTAGTACCTGTAGATTCTGTTTCACTTATATCTGGTTCAGCTTCAGTAGGTTCAGGTATAGTCATTAGAACTTGTGTTAAGTCTGATAAATCAGCTAGCTGAGCTGAGGAATCAGAAGACTGTTCAGAGATTTGTTCAAATGATGACACAAAAATTGTTGTAGAGATTTCAAATGTTGCGATAGAGGCTTCAGAACAAGCTTCTAAATTATATGATTGAGCAGCGGAATATTTTGTAGCAGATGTAGGTGCAAGAGTTGTTATGAATTCTATTATAGGCACTTTATCCTTCCTAGTAGGGGTGGAAGTTGAGACTTTGGTGGAAAAGTGGGAGGTGTATATATTTGTAACGGTTTATTCCACTGGTTAACTAGTTTAGTTTTAGTATATGAAGGTAATGACTCAGGAACTTATGGCTCAAGAACTTGTTCACATTTCTCTTAGGCTTTGACTTTTTAGTTTTAGCTTGAGTTACATCCTTATGGATATGTAGTATGATCAAAGGATAGTTGAACTTGAAGACCTTTGAATAGTCAGCTTCTTCTGCGTATGTCTGATATAGAGGAGGAGTGTATATTGGCTATATATTTGGAAATATTGAAGAGGATGAGTTATGTATAGTCTTAGACTGTACAGATTGCATATTAGCTTCTATGCGTTACACAATTCCTTGTATCTTACTGAGTTCTCTAGTTTTGACGTCTAAGTTAGGTTCAAAACACTGCATAACAATGTAATGTTGAAGATCAACATCAAGTTGCTAGCTTAGGCTGACAGGTAGAAGATTTCAGTATGTTATGAAGAGATCTAGGTCTAAATCTTTATGTAGGTAGACCACTAGATTTGCTAGAATCATATGGATCTAAATTATCCATGTGTGGATGATACTGTTGCGAAGGCATGCAACAAGGTTTAGACTTTTTCTTCCTCCTTTATCATCTGACATACCACACATCATCATCATCACTATTTAACTCAGGGTTGAGACAGACTACATAGTCAGGTTCGCACATAAATAGGTTATCATCCAATACAAAGTGTCCACGATGATGGCTTACATATATTGGATATCCATTAGATTTAAAATAATGGATAGGAGAGCCAAATTTACCTTCTGTATAAGAAAATACGACCTAGATTAGAAATATAACCCCAGATGTAGAAGGTCCAAATGGATCTTTGTTGGGCTTTGCATAGATGGAATTCACCGTTCCATCTTTTATTGTCTTCAAAATTGAAAGAGTGATTGTAGGAAAAGACTGTCGATGAGGTGCATGCAACACCTTATGGAAATTGGTGATCCATTTAGTAGGTCATCAAATTTTCAAGCTCTATAAGTGGTAATTGCTTCAGGATCTAGATGATAGTAGTCTGAATCATTGGAATGATCAGTAACCATATATAGAGCGTCCGAAGTAGAATTTGGAAAGTTGAGGTCCAAAATATAATTCTGTAGATGATAGATCATCAAGTGATGTAAGGTAGCCATGATGGCTATAGGAATTTGAACTTGCAGTCATCCAAACAAAGTGGGATCGTCCAACCTGATGTTGAAATCAGGTACTATTGTTAGAATGACACTTCCATTATTAAGAGTAGTCAGTAAAGTTCCAATCAAGGCATTTTGGTACGCTATGATGGCAGCGTTTAGAGGAGATATCCTGGCTATAACATGTATTCTCTTTCTTCTATAAAGTGTGAGAGCAAGGCATATAGCTTCTACATGTAGATGTGTATAGTTGTGTTCTCTCCAGAGAGAGATCAACTCCTTCGGTATCTCAAGCTTTACATATCGTTCTGCTGTAGTAGATCTAAGGCCACATTGTTTCAATCTGAAACTCTAGATTATTTCTTTGACTTTTGGTCCAGATGTAGAAAAAATAGTACGTATATTCTCATCCAAAAATGGTCACAAGAATAGATACTATAGGGACTCAACAAAGGTAAATAAGACTTACAAACACAATTTTCTAGAGGAACATGGGTAATTTCAACAAGATTTTCTATACAATTAGACAAAACACATTTAACACTAGATGGTATGTTAGACATAAACAAAGTTGAAGATAGATGAACAAGGTCATTTGGTAGTGTTTCCATAACTATTAGACTCTCTCTTTACTCACTTTTATCAAAAGATAATGTTATCACTGGCCAACACATGAAAGATGGCACTCTTGAGTAATGTTACTGTCTATCATTATACAGAGACAAGTATGCTCTACACTCTCCTCTTCTAAAGATCTTGTGTATCAGAAAGTGTAAGATAGTCTATAACTACATAAAATAATTCTATTGTGAGATTAGAGTTTAACAGAGAAAAAGTGTAAGTACTATTTTGACTATTGTTTCAAAGTGGAAAAGTAGTTATGAGAGTGTAAGGTTCCTAACAGGAAAGCTGAGAGTTGTGTGCCCATAGAGAGAAGGGCTTTGTGTCTCAGCCATTATACTTGGAACTTACTGATAGTCACAAGGTTCCCATGTTGTTCCACAATAGTCTACCAGAAATTATAACAGCTTACAATCTGACTTTGGTTGGTCGATAGTCTGTTCAAAGGTGTTGTTTTAGCTAGTTGGTTACCATACTTTCCCTGTGTGCCCTTGGGGACCCTCAGTGTGATATCAGAGCCATCTTTCATATCTTAGCCAGCGGTAACGTTATGTCTTGATAAGAGTAAGTATGGAGAGAGCCCAACATTTATGGAAACACTACCAAATGACCCTGTTCATCTGTCTTCAACTTTGTTTGTATCTAGTCTACCTTCTAGTGATAATCATGTTTTGTCTAATCGTATAGAAAATCTCATCCAAATTACCAATTTTCCTATATAAAATTGTGTTTGTGAGTTTCTTTACCTTTTTTAAGTCCTTACAGTATCTATTCTTGTGACCGTTCTTGGAAGAGAAATATAAGTACTATTTTGTCTACATCTAGACCAAAAGTTAAAGAAATAATCCAGAGTTCCAGATTGGAACAATGTGGTTTTAGATCTACTACATCAGAAAAATACGTAAAGCTTGAGATACCAAAAGAGCTAATATCTTTCTAGAGAAAACACAACTGTACACATCTATATGTAGGAGCTATACGCCTTGTTCTCACACTTCATGGAAGAAAGGGAATAGCTACTATAGCCAGGATATCTCTTTTAGACACTTTCTACTCAACGCTCCAAAATGGCTTGATTAGTACTTTGCTAATTACGCTCAACAATGGTAGTGTCATTCTAATAATAGCACCTGATATCAACATCAAGTTGGATGATCCCATTTCATCTAAATGACTATAAGTTCAAATTTAGATCACTGGAGCAGATCAAGATCCCATAGCCATCGTGGCTACCTTACATCATCAAATGATCTATCATCTGCAAAATCATGCTTTGTACCTCAACTTTCCAAATTCCACTTTGTTCCATGCGCCTCATCGACACCCTTTTCATACAACCACTTCTACGATTATGAAGACATTAAAATATGGAACTGTGAAGTTCATCTATACAAAGCCCAATAAAGATCCATCTGGACATTCTACGTCCAGGGCTATCTTTAAGATCCAGCACGTATTTTCTTATACGAAAGGTAAATTTGGCCCTCCTATCCATTATTTTAAATTTAATGGAGATCTAATCTATGTAAGCCACCATCGTGGACACTTTGTATAGGACGTTGACCATCAATGTGTGAACCTGACTGTGAAGTCTGTCTTAATCCTTAGTTAGATAGTGATGATGATGATAAGCGGTATGCCAGATGACGAAGGAGGAAGAAAAAGTCTAAACCTCGTTGGATTCGTTTGCAATAGTATCATCCATACAAGGATGATTTAGATCCAGATGATTCTAGCAAATCCAGTGGTCTACCCACAGAAAGATTTATACCTTGATCTTTTCGTAAGGTGTTAAAATCTTCTACCTGTCAGCCTAAGCCAACAATTCCTGTCATTACTCTTACTCTTCCACCTTGTATGATGGTTAAGCCATACGAAGAAGTTTCCTTCTCTACACAGAAGTATGGATGAGACAACTAGGGTTATCTCTAGCCCTTATATTCTAGCCATAGGAATCACTTAGCAAGGAACATTGGTCTTAAATCCTTCTGATGAAGTTTGTAACTAGCAGACATCAAATGCAGTAGCATAGAATAAAGTCCTTTGAAGAATTGATTCTAGGTTGGATGGAATTAGTCAACAGGCTCATGCTACTCAATATAAAGTTGATGTCGTCTCTAAACAAATCCAATAACTGTACCACTTATACAAAGCTTAGATCAAGTAACTTGATGCTGATCTTCGACATTACATTGCTATGTAGTATTTTAGACCTAACTTCAATGTCAAAACTAGAGAACTCAGGAAGATATAAGGAATTATGTAACACTTGGAAGTTGATATGCAATCTGCACAGTCTAAGACTGTATATGGCTCATCCTCTTTAGTATTTCTAAATATACAGGTAGTATACACACCTCCTCTATATCAGATATACCTAGAAGAAGCTGACTATTCAAAGGTCTTTAAGTTCAACTATCCTTTGATCAGACACATATTCATCCTCGTGCAACTCAAGCTAAAACTAAAAATTCAAGCCCAAGACAAAGCTTGAACAAGTTCCTAAGCCAAAAGTTCCTTAGCCATCACCTTCATATACTAAACCTAAACTAGTTAACCAGTGGAGTAAACCGTTACAGATTCATACACCTCCCACTTCTCCACTAAAGTCTCAGCCTTCCACCTCTCCTGTGAAGGATAAAATGCCTCTGACAGAGTTCATAGCAACTCTTGAACCTACACTTATTACAGAAGATTCCTCTACAAAATCAGAAAATTTAGAAGCTTATTCTGAAGCCTTTTTCCAAACATCTAAAACCTCTGTAATGATTTTTTAGTCATCATTTGAACATATCTTTGAACTGTCTTCTAATTCCTCAGCCCAGCTAGCTAATCTATTAGATTTAGCACAAGTTTTGATGGCTGTGGCTGAACCTACTGAAGCTAAACCAGATATAAGCTAAGCAGAATCAACAGGGATTGAACCTTTCAGACCTGCACTAGCACCATAAGCAGCACCGACTTAACCGGTTGCACATACCAAGCCTACTTTAAGACCTTGGTTTACTTTTGATAATCTCCCCCCAAAGAAATGGAGAGATTGCTTGTATGAATTCGGTGCATGGATAGATCTTCAAATAATTTGACCAAATTTATAGGACATTTTATTTGAGTTTACTTCTCATTTTGCTAGTACTTTGTGAGAATGGTAGCAAAGTATTGACAACTATCGAAGACTTCAGTATATTCAAGTCACTACAGTTGGAGCTCTTCTTTAAGTAATTGATAAGGAATTCATTGGTGACCTTTAGCTTATAGATAAGTAGATCTGTTAAGAGTATTTTGCAATGAAATGTTATTCCCTTGACAAGCATGATCTACAAAAGCTTTTTTAACATATGATGGAAAGTTATTATCTTTTGAATGGATGGAAAGATGTTAATCTTTATTATAGTTTTATCTCATCCCTTCCAAATAAAATGCAACTAGAGTTACAACGAACCATAGTTTCTTTACAAAGGGATATTACTAATATATTTCTTGAAGAAATCTACTAGCTTGCTTTATCCTCTTTTGATAAGCTTTATAATCAACATGCCTTATTTAAGAACATCATTAAAGGTGGTCCACTTCTAAAATAGGTTTGTAAAAGCCTTATCTTCAAATTAAGTGCAAAGATAAAAAGAACTATGATTGTAGCAATACGAAGAAATCTCATCACAATCATGTCTATAATCGATGGAAGTTCCGTAGACAAATGGAAGGATTCAAGCCCTTAAGGAAAACTTATGTGAGAAAAGACAGAACAAAATGAAAGTTTGTTCGATTCTTTAAGAAGAAATCCCATCATTCTTAGAAAGTTAATCAATGTTTTATTTGTGGACAACCAGGACACTATGCACGAACCTGTCCTCATAAAAGCAAGAAAGATGTCAAGTTATTGAATCACATGCAATCAATTTTGCCTATTCATTCTTGTAATAACTTTTAAGATCTTATTAAGAAATAATCCACTGAAGATGAAACCACTAACTTTGCTGTTTTTGTTATGCTCTAATAACAATTCCTCCAATTCCTCTATCTCTCTAGGGGATGATTCTCTATACAGGTTACAGTAGACCTGTATGACATTAGATTGTACTCCACACCAACGGCTATATATCCAAATCCAACTCTTCAGATAATACAAATATGATCGACCCATCAAAGCTATTGGATTTATGGATACTGGATCCAACCATACGATTATAAAGCCCAACATTTTACCTTCTAAAGCATAGACCTGACACGATGAGTATTTTATAGCTGCAGATGACAATTCATTCAAGATCAGGCTTATTTCAAAGAGAGATCGGGATACGATTCTTTCCACAGCGTACAGTTTGGACTAAAGTGCTTGGAAGCAATCTGCCTGGCCTAGATTTTCTCATTAGTATGGATGTATACAGTAAAGCTTTGCCTTTACAGATCATACCCACAGGCCTTAGGTATTGATCATTTTTTAGTCCATACACTAAAATAAAAATTGTGTTTGAACTTTCTCAGGTTCCTAAAGCATTTACATCACTGAAAGATAGACTGTTAGACTACTGTCTTAAATCACATGCATAGTTTACTCATCCATATCCTCTTTAGAACAATGCTAACTTTTTTTATAAATCTACCTTTCAAAAAGAATGTTCAAAAAATCTACCATATCCTCTGAATGCATTCTAGCAAGATGGCAAGTTTTCTCTTCTTAAGATTAGTACTCAGGTACTATTTTAAAAAAATATGTTATCTTTTCCAAGTTTGATCTAAAGGTAGGATTTTGGCAATTAGGTATCAACCTAACTGAGTGGTACAAAACTACATTCTGCATTTCCAATGTATAATACCAATGGACTGTTATGCCATTTGGGCTTAAAGTTGTCCCATCATTGTTTCAAAGAACCATGACCACGATCTATGAGCCTATCCTCAATAGTGAAGTCATTTACATTGATGACATTCTCCTACTCCCAAAGACCTATGAGGATCATTAGGCCTTACTCTATCAGTTCTTGGATCTTAATCAGTAGTATGGAATCATGTTTTCAGTCTCTAAAGGCATCATTAGTACAAAGGAGATTGAATTTCTGGGTATGCATTTCAAAGATGGATTCTACTAGCCTGGTCCACATATTATACAAGAGCTGTTACATTTTCCTGACAAAAATCTCACTGTAAAACAAATACAACTATTTCTTGGGATTGTTAATTAAATCCGTGAGTTAAAACCATACGTGGCAACTTACATTTCGTGTTTATCCAAGTTGCTCACACATAATCCACTATGGACTCCAAATATTTTCTTTCTTTTTTCTCATTATAAATATTATCTTGCTTTTCAACAAGGTATCTTCTTCTCAAAACTTTTATCTTTTAAAGTCTTTGATTGTTAAGTTCTTATGGCTCATCAAACCCTTTTTTCCATCATAAAGAAATACTTTTCTTGCATTGCTAGTTCACCTACTAATGTTTCTGAAGTTGCCCTACTTGCTCGTATAAGTTTGTTTTATTATTTGCTTCATTTTCTCAATGAAACTAACTCTCTTGGTAGTCTCATAATGTTCAACCTTAAAGCACCTTACCTTAATGTGACTTTTCTTCGTGAGCCCCTTTTTGAAAACACAATATGGTATCTTTTTTGCCTCTATGCTTACACTGTCACTCTATCCCCTCTTCAGCTCTACCAACATCTTTGTGACATAAACAATGAAAGGTCTTTGTTATGGACATTTCTTAAGTGGTTTCAATCACTAAATAAATGGAAGCAACAATGTTCTATGGTCATTTGACAACATCTTCTATGGAAAGCTTCTATTAGACGACAATCTACTTATAGTTTCTTCATCCTTCATCGTCCATATCGTGAAACCTTACTGGAGCCCTTTACCTTAAACACTATGTCCATTTTTATCATACTTCATTATATGGCCACGATATCAAGACAATATGTAACATCCCATTCCTATAGTAAAGGTTAGAATCTTAGATTTCTATAATTGAGAAATAGCAATGAGAGATTAGAAAAATGCATTTCATGCTCCTGTATAATGTTAACATACACAAACGTGAATTTGATTATTGCATACATTGCAATGAATTGTTCATGCACTCATTTGACATTTTTAGGGTATAAATGACTATTTTAAAGTGATTATAATGTGAATTATGGATTTTGTGTCATAAAAGTTGAGTTGGAGTGTATAAGTAGTGAATTAGAAATTTTGGTGAAATATGAAATTTTTTAGAATTTAAGGGTATTTTTGGACTAGGAAAATGTCAAGTGAAAAAACAATTAATGAATAGTAGTAGAAATAAAAGTCAAATGGCAGTGAAAATTTTTATAAATGACATTGGGATTTAATGACAACTATCATAGAAAATTGGGAGAAAATTGGGTTTAAAATTGGAGTCAAATGGACTAGCTTTTTAAAAGAACCAATTAAAAACCATAATAAGATGGCAAATGGCAAGTGACAAGTGTCACAACACTTGCCACTCACCACTTACGATGTTGTTCACCTAAATTAAAGACCATCTAATTATCTTTCATTTTTCATATACGATGCATGCTCCTTCTCTTCATCTTCTTCATTTGCTCTCTTCTTCACCCATGGATATCTCATTCTCACCCTCATGATGTTGATTTTTGTTCAACTCTTTCACCTTGTTTTTTCAAGATTTGTTATCTTTTTGACCTTGTTATTAAAAGAACCAACCTGTTCCACCTTGAAATGGTGATGATTGTATATGTTGGAGGAGCTAGGGTTTCATGGTGATTGAAGAAGCTTTAGGTAAATCAAGTAAATAACCTATTAATCTTCATGGCTTTAATGAATGAAGCATATTTCATGATAGTTAGAGGTTAAATGTTCATAAAATGAGGATGGGTACAAGCTAAAACTTGAATAAGTAATATGGAAGATTAATGTCTTACTTTGGTGTTTTGATGGGTAATAGATTATGAAATGATACAATGTTGGATTAATTGAGTAAATGGTGTTTAAAGTGTGCTAGAAAAATGTTAGCTGTAACATTTTCCACTAATTATGCATCTATAATTTAGCCATAACTTGCTTTATAGATATCTAAATAAGAATATTTTTTGTTTGTATTAAATTAGAGACACATAGATACATTTTTCAAGATATCAAATTCAAACTCTACCTTTAAAAGTTTCAAATTTTAGCTTGAAGTTGTGTACTGGGTGCAGTAATTTGATGGATGAATACATATGTTTGTGTTCTGTTTTGAGAGTATGAAAACCGTGAGTGATGAGTTGTTATGTACATGTTATTAGTTGTGAATTAAGGGTATAACAAAAGTGAAGGTTATGTTATCCAAGATGTTGAGTTATCTTTTGAAATGAGATGAATTAAGGTGATAGTTAGAAGTGAAATGAAAGTGGAAATGAAGTTGAATATATGCAGAAAGTTGATGATGAATATTTATATGGATGTGTTCAGTTTTTAGTCTTCATGATCAATTATGGACTGTAAACTGTTTACAGATGACATTGAGATGAAATGGAACAAGAATAATGGGGAAATGATGAGTATTAAACTAGAAATGATAGACAAAGCATAAGGTGTTGAATGAAGTGAGTAAAGAGTTAGAAATCTGGAAATAAGAAAGGAATTGGATATACGATGGGGCAAGAAGCATAACTTTTTATATAGAACTCAGATTGAGGTCATTTAAGTATGGTTTCAAAGAGGACTTTGAGTTGTACAATTTTTATGAGACCCCAAGAAGAGATTTTGACGTCTAGAGGGTCAAACATTCAAATTTATATAAGATAATCGGAAAGGTCTGCTCAGCGGATATGGATGTCCGCCCAATAGACATTCACTGATCATTTGGTATAAAATTAACATAGAATGGGGCTTGAATTGAAACAAGAATGATGCTTGGATTAAGTGGCTAATGTTTGATATGTTTGAAGAGATTATGGGGTTTATAACTTAGTTAATGAATTGATGATATCAATGTTGGATCCGGAAAAGAAAACATGCTTTGTTTGGAAAAACGGTAGATTTCAAAACTTTTAAGAAATCATTACTTGCAGCGGAAGCA
>JANIJH010549213.1:0-15727 GCA_024520975.1 Erythroxylum areolatum
ACAGTTTGGTTTTAAAAAGTTTCAATTTCATATTACTGTTTTATTATTGTGATGCCATGTGGAGTTTAGAGTTGTTTGTCTGTAGTTCTCTCTTATCGTAGGATATGTATCGGAATGACCTACGGGTGTTGCGGTGGATACTCTACGGTAAGGGGGCGCTACAAGCAGTTATCCTATTTCTAATGCTCAAAGAATTTTTTAAACATAATTCTCAAGCCTCTACTCCTTTATGCTCCTTTTGAGACCAACTAGGAAGTCATCCTCATTATTTAGTTATAAAGAGCTTGGCTTTTACAACAATAGAATATTTATTCCTACATATTCTGCTTTTCATCAAATCCTTCTGTAAAATTTCCTTAACTTGCAGTTAGGAGGTCATATCGACACTCAACACACCCAAGCACTTCTTCCCTCCATGTCCCAACATGCGTTGATCAATTTTAGAGTTTGTAGCTTAATGTACTATTTTTTAGGAGGTTAAACCCTAAATACTGCTTTGCAAAATCTTTTACAACCTTTTCTTATATTTGGTAAATTTTGGAATGGCCTCTCTATGGATTTTATTACCTAATTGCCCCCTTTTTTTTTTAATAAAATGATAATTTTAGTGGTCGTAGATCGCCTTTTAAAATATGCACAATTTTGTTCTCTAGGCCCTCATATGAAAACTTTTCAACTTGCTAATATATTTTCTAAAGGAATTTGTTGTCTTCATAGATTTTCCTCCATTGTAGTCTTTTACCGTGACTTTCTATTTTTGAGTTCTCTTTGGTAAGAGTTATTCGAACTCCAATGTACCTCTTTGACTAGGAGTAGCTCTTACCATCCTCAATTCGATGACAATATTAAAATTGTAAATCATTGCCTTGAGGATTATTTGCAATACTTTGTCCCTAACTAACCAAAAACTCGGGTTACAACACTTCTTGACGTTCTTCTATGTTAAGATACCTTCACATAACAAATTTTCAGTTCCTAATATTGCCTCTTATTTATCTGTTTTTGGATTGTTATACAGACTGTAACAAAATTATGTTTTGAATACACAATTCCTTCTCTGTGTTTGGGTTTGTTGTATAGATTAACAAATTTTTGTTTTGTATACAAGAGTCTTGGTTGTATATACTAGTGTAATTCCTTTATAAATAAAGGTTGTAATGCAGATGGAAGTTTATCCCTTCAACTCAAAATATTTCGACTCTTTTATGGTATCAAAGCAATCGAAACTAACATCCACGGCTAACCCAAACACAAACCTCCTCTTCACTGCCTCTTACACACTAGGAATAACCTCCTTTCCCTCCTTATCTATCAAGCTAGAGAGAGAAAACTACTTCCTATGGAGTAGTAACGTGCTATATGCACTCGAAGCCTTTTAGTTAGATGGCTTTATCACTAGAGACACAATGACTCCACCAGTACAATTCCTTGAAGCTGTAAAAGGTCAACCACCACAACTTAGACAAAATCTTGAATTTCTTTGCTTAGAGGAAAAAGGATAGGCTTGTCCTTCTATGGCTGAAAGGTACCATCATCGAGTATATCCTCAGCCATATTACATAGGTATCGAATGCACGAGATGTGTGGGTGTCTCTTAAGAGGATTTTTCAATCACAGTCACGAGCAAGAGTGATTTTAAACAATAGAGAGAGGATCTATGTCAATCTTTGAATATGTTGAATAGAAAAGAGCAATGGCAGACACACTTGCTACAACATTAAATCCTATTTTTGAGGATGATCTCATAAACTTCATTCTCTATGGGCGAGGTGAAAGTTATTCTTCTTTACATACATTTATTAATACTCGTGTTAAGTCAAAGTGTATGGATGAATTACTGGGCATGCTGCTTCAAGAGGAGGAGATAATAAAACATTCACAAAGGGTTCTAATGTCAACTAATGTTGTACTAAAAGGCACTCCACAAAAAACTCTTCAGGGGTTAATTACGGTAAGAATTTTTCTTATCATAATAAAACCAAATACAATAGTTTTAAAGGGAACTCTTCTGGCTGTGATCAATTTGCACCTCAGAAAAAGGGCTTTAATAAAACTAAATTGGTTTGTCAAATATGCTCAAAGCCTGGACATTTAGGTCTTAAGTGCTACAATCGTTTCAACCATGCATTCATTTCCGAAAAGCCATCAAAGTTCTCTACTCTTATTGCTTCATCTAGCACTCCATTAGATCCCTCATAGTATATCAACTTTGGTGCCACTAATCACCTTACAGCAAATCTGAATAATCTCTCAGTCCATTCAGACTTTAATGGTGATGATCAAATTGAAGTTGGCAATGGTATGGGTCTTTCTATTTCATATATTAGGCACTCTTTACTTAAAGGCCTTGGTGATTCTTTACTTCTTACAAATGTTTTACATGTCCCCAAAATCACCAAAAACTTTTTAAGTTTATCTTAGTTTACCAGTGATAATAATGTTTCTATAGAATTTTTTCTTAATGTTTGTTTTATCAAGGACATAAATGGAAGAGTAGTGTTGCAGGGAATGCTTGATCGTGGCTTATATAATTTGACCAATGAACCCTCCGTGTCTTCTTTCGAAATTGCCTATTGTTATGCTCTAGTTGGTGAATGAACTTCGTTCCAAAAGTGGCACAATCGTCTTGGAAACCCCGGGTCAAAAGTAGTCCATAAAATAGTTTCTAGCTTTAATCTTCCTCTAGATTCAAATAAAGAATTGCCTATTTGTGGTCTTTGTTAATTAGGCAAGAGTCATCGTCTTCATCAGTCTACTTCTCATGTTCATTTTGAATCTCCATTTCAGCTAGTTTATTATGATGTATGGGGACTAACTCCTGTTACCTCCAACAATGGCAATGCTTATTTCATTCAATTTCTTGATGATTGCTCCAAATTTAGTTGGATTTATTTTATGAAAACCAAATCTTAGGCATATAGTACAGTTAAAGATTTTCATGCCATGGTTGAAACACAATTTGGTTGCAAAATAAAACAACTACAAACTGATTAGGGTGGGGAATATTGTAATCTTTTTAATGATTTGGGAATTAAGCACCGTCTTTCCGCCCCATATACTCAAGAGCAAAATGGTGCTCCAAAATGTCGTTATCGAGATATTATTGAAAAAGGATTAGCTCTTCTAGCTCAAGCTTCTCTGCCCTTTGCCTTTTGGTAATATGCTTTTTCTACAACAGTATATTTTCTAAATAGGTTGATCACTCCTGTTTTTCAAAATATATCTCCTTATCAGATGTTATACAAGAGGGCACCTGATTATCATTTTGTGAAAATATTTGGATGCTTATGCTATCCATTCATTCGTCCATATAATAAAAACAAGCTTGAGTATCGATCCCAACCATGCATTTTTCATAGGTGTAACTCCAAAGACAAAGCTTATCAATACTTTTATCCTTCTAGCAAATGTATATATATCACAAGACATGTTGTTTTTGATGAGAAGCAATTTCCATATCTCCAATTAATTGAGCAGCACTCATCTTTTTTGTCTAGTCCCACTATCTCTATCTCTCTCTAACCATTACAAGTCGCATCAGAGGTCCCTACTCCTAGTTTGTCTCCACATCCTCTCTCCCCTCAGTGTCTCACTTTGTCTACATCTCCTACTCAACCCAATAATATATCCATTTCACCTACTCCATCTCGTAGCTGCTCACCATCTTTTATCTCCCTTACAGATTCATCTCGCAGCTGTTTGGTCAATGCTTCTCAATCCCTTGCACTACGACCCTATCTCAAACAATAGCTTTCATTCCATGGCTAATCGAGCCCATAATCACTTCTTAAAACCTCTTAGATGCCCTAATTATAAAGCTCTCATAGCTAAAAGATACCCTTTTCCTCCAACTGCCCTTACAGAACAATAGCCATTGTGCTATACTAAGGCTTCTAAACTTTCTTAATGGTGTGCTGTTATGGAAACAAAATATCAAGCTCTTCTGCAAAATGACATATGAGACTTAGTGCCACGCCTGTCCAATGTCAATATCATCAGAGGAAAATAGGTTTATAAGATCAAATGACTTGCAGACGGTTCAATCAAGCAGTACAAAGTACGCTATGTTGTTTGGGGTTTTGATCAAGAGGTCGATGTTGATTATTTTAAAACTTTTAATCTAATGGTTAAACCCACTATTATTTATCTTGTACTTTCTATTACTCTTACTTATGGTCAGTCTTTGAAACAACTAGATGTTAATAATACTTTCCTCAATAGTGAGCTTTCGAAGACTATTTTTATTGAAGAACCATAAGGTTTTGTGAACTCCCAATTTCCTGATCTTGTTTTATATTTAAAGAAGGTTTTATATGGTATTAAGCAAGCACCAAGGGCATGGTTAACTAAGTTGAAGGATTTTCTTCTACAATATGGTTTTCAAAGCTGTTACTCTAATTCATTTATTTGTTCGTTCTCACAGTTCTTTGCTTACGTACTTTTTAATGTTTGTTGATGAAATAGTGGTCTCAGGTAATGATAATGACTTTATAAATGCATTTATTCATAACCTACATACAACCTTCTTGGGAGAGCTTAACTATTTTCTTGGTGTTGAGGTTCAACATTTTTTTTAGTGGTATTCGTTTATCTCAATCTAAGTATCTCACGGATCTGCTCCAGTAGACAAAGATGGATACTGCTAAGCGTATCTCTTCTCCAGCAGAAATTGGTTCTTAACTCACAATTTCAGGGAAGCCATGACTGATCCTGGTCTATATCGGAGTGTCGTTGACGCTCTTCAATATGCAACAACAACTCGTCCTGACATTTCATACGATTTAAATAGAGCGTGCCAATTTTTGAGTAAGCCTACCATCAATCACTGGCAGGCTGTCAAATGTATTCTTCGCTATTTAAAAGGAATGTTGAATTATGGGTTATTCTTTTGTCCTATTAATAACCCATTTCTTGTGGCTTTTTCCGATGCAGATTGGGTCAAGAACCTTGATACTCATCGTTCCTTAAAGGGTTATTGTGTTTATTTTGGTAGCAACTTAATCAGTTGGTCATCTAAGAAGCAATGAGTTATAGGTTGTTTAAGCACTGAGGTTGAATATCAAGCTCTAGCCTCAGCTACTGCATAAATTGTTTGGGTACAACAATTATTATATGAACTTCATATATACCATTAGGTCATCCGCCCATGTTGTATTATGATAATCTTAGTGCTCAATTTATGACTATGAACCCATTATTCCACAAATGATCCAAGCATGTTCAAATTGACTATTATTTTATTCGGGAAAAAGTAAAGTGTAGTGATCTTGTAGTTAATTATTTGATGTCTAGTGACCAATATGCTGGTATTCTCATAAAAGGTCTCAGTTCAAAGTGGTTTACTACTCTTCGCTCCAAACTTGACATACTCAAGTTCTCCTCATCAAGTTTGTGGGAGGGTGTTAAGATACCTTCATATAACAAATTTGTTAGTTCCTAATATTGCCTCTAGGGTTTTAAGATACCTTCATATAACAAATTTGTCAATTTATTTATTTTTGGGTTGTTGTATATATTGTAACAGAATTTTGTTTTGTATACACGTTTCCTTCTCTGTTTTTGTGTTTCTTGTACAGACTAGCAGATTTTTGTTTTGTATACAAGAGTTCTGGTTGTATATATTGATGTAATTCCTTTATAAATAAAGGTTGAAATGCTGAAGGAAGTTTATCCCTTCCACTCAACATATTTTGACTATGTCATTTTATTAAGTGCAATCCATTTGAGGTTATTTATGGTTGTGCTCTTTCATCACTGCATGATTACATCTTAGGGTCCGCTGCAGTAGTTTTTAGGGATGAATTATTGGCTAAATCAAATTGTTTCCTAACTCCAAATTAACCTCAAACGAGCTCAATTATATATAAAAAGTGGATTTTCATCGAGCAAATGTTAAATTTCAGGTGGGCGATTGTGTGTTTGTAAAGCTCAAAACGTATCGTCAGTATTTTGTTCAGTCAAACAAGCTATCCAACAGGTATTACGGTTTCTTTAAAATGTTGACTTGCATCGGACTACCAGCTTACAAACTAGATCTGCTCCCGGATGCCTGAATTCACAATGTTTTCAATGTTTCTCTTTTAAAGAAATGTCGTGGAGATTCCCTTGCCTCACCAATCTTCCTTCATCTTTTCATGGTTCACAGCCTCTCCTCATACTGTAACAAATTCTGAGCCATCATTGTGAGCTTCAAAATGGCTCTTTTGTTCCTCAAGTTTGGTTCATTGGCAATCTCGATCTCTTTTGGAAGCTACCTAAGAACTCCTTTTGAGTGTTCCAACAAGATTTTCTTTCTTTCAACCTTGAGGAAAAGGTTTTTCATGATAAGATGGATAACGTTGCCAAACCAATAATCATCATTAAGGATGCAACAGCCCAGAGAATCAGGAGAGCCAAAGGACCAGGGTTCGAATCCCGGCAACGGGAGGAGTGGGCCGCCTTGCTGAGAAGCTGGCTGAGATCAGACCGTAATTTACCGCCTCACTACTCTATTGGGCCGGGGTGTGGGGGCGCCTGGGGTGGGCGATTCCACCTTTTGGGACAAGGAGAGCCAAAGGACAACCCATAAGTCAGTTAAATTTGTTGATTATGTCTAAATAATTATTTTATTCTATTTGATGGAAATGGGCATAGAATGTAATATTAGATTGCTCAAGTTTCCTACCTTATTTGAAGTATGTTAGAATGGTAACATTTTTTCAATGATTGTTAATGAAAAACTAGAGAATTATCCTAACTTTCGTGAATCTCCTTGCCTCTCTTCTCTCTTCTCTCTCCTCTCTCTCTCTCGTTTCTGCTCATCTCCCTCCTCTTACTACACTCTTATCATTGTTTTATTCAGCTCCTACCTCTAAAAGCTGTGCTACAAAATGTAATAGAGCAGTACTCAATTTTCCATGAAAAACCAAGTCTTCTAATTCATCAAATTGAGCAAGAAAAATCTAATTTGTCTGCCATGTGCCATCGAAATCTTATCATCTGATCTTTATGTCAATAATTTGAGGCTAGAGGATTCCAATTTCGGATTAAATTGCTACATTAACAATCTTTCATTTTTTTGAGAGGTGTGGTTTGTCTTTGTTACATCGTAGAAAAGTAGCCTACTAAAGCCACTCTATAGTTCAGAAAAGATTTTGTCGCTTAGATCAGTGAAGCCACTCAAACTTGGGACTCGTTGTTCTTCAGTCCTTGCAATGTAAGAACATTAGAAAACAATGAGCATCTAATTAGGGAACAAATAGGAAGAAATGGGGTTCCTTTTGTCCTGGATTGCCACTAGCTGCCACCAGTTTCATCCATTAACTGTACAAATCAATTTACATAGATCCAACTGCTTTTATTCATTTCAGAGGGAAAAAAAAGAGTGCTCCTGAGTGCTGAGGATCTCGTCCAAACTTGGCGTTTCTGCTTTATAAAGTGAAAGTCCTTTTTATATTCGATTGATGAAAGGTTTATCAATGTCTGGTCTTTATCAAACAGTACATTTCTTGATGAGAATCGATGGGCAAAGCTATTTCTGTTTCCACATGCAATTGTCACTCAGTTGGCCCCCATATGCACGCCACAGTTGGATGAGATGGTTCCAGAATGGGAACTTTAGGTTTCGTTGGCTTGGCCAATTCTTACAATATTGTTGTTCATAGCTCACGCCCTATGCTAGAAATCTTACAAGTTCTGAATTATAATTTCACTAAATTTACGACATTCATGCCATCTCAACTCGGTGTCTGGTACCTACTAACATTGTTCAAAACCAACTTACCAAGATTTTACTCTATAACAGACAATGTCCAGGCGACAAAATGGAACATGACAAGCTGTCCCTCATTCCCAGAGGAAAAGAAACGTAGTATCCAGAGAGATGATCATAATCTCCACTTAATTTTCGTGTTGATGCCATTGATTTGGTCGTTTTCAAAGACATTAACTATACTTTTTTGCTGTAAAAAAAGAGTTGCTTGTTGAAGGCATAAATCTAAATCCTGCTCTTCTTGGCAAAATATTTGAAGGATACATGAGTTGGATTGTATCCTCTAACGCAACTTTATCAGGAACTGGAAATATGGGGTCTGCTTTGCTTCTTGTTGTCCACGAAGGCCCATTGTGTTCCCCCTTAAAAAGAATTCAAGTTATTTGATTCAAATCGGGCAATAATAATAAGAATGAGAATAAATCTAATAAAAATAAAAATAAATATAACCATTATAATTATGATACTTGATTAGAACGAAAGAATTATTACTATTAATATTGATAATAGTTGGTTTAGTTTGTTAAAAATATTAAGAAATAAAATTTTAGCAAATTTTATTTTACAATAAATTTTAATTAATTATATTTAATTGCTAAAAGAGATAAATATATAATTAACTAATATTATTTTAATTAATTAAATTGTAATTAATTAATTAATTATATTATAATCAAAGTTGCGAATACCATACCGGACTTGGTATCGGATTGAGTTCTGGTACTGTACTGTACTGATATCGGTCAATACTGGATACCGTTTCATATACATTTTTAAATTTATAAAATAATATCTGAATTTTTTAATTTTTGCAAAATAGTCTATTGATATATTGTACTGTTGTACTGTATACTTTATAAGTTTACATCAATCATGTCTCCGAAATTGATAATGATAAATAATAATTACAATTAATATGAAACAACAATAATTTTTAAATATTTCACATATGAATAATAACCACAATTAATATGAAAAAAATAATCAAGAGAATGATAATAAGAATGAGAATGAATATAGTAAATATTGGGAATGAATATTATCATTATAATTATGATGGTTGGTTAAAAGGAAGGAATGATTATCATTACCATTGATAATGGTTGGTTTGTAAAAAATATTGAAAAATAAAATTTGTTATATTTTAATTATTTAATTAATTATATTGTAATTAATTAATTAAAATATATTAAAATGAAGGATATGAAGGATTTTCCAAAAATGGGATATCAAATTATTATCCTTATAATGATAATCAACAACCAACTGTTCACTTTTCATTCCTTACCTATTAATCTCTTTCTAAACCCATCAACCAAGCACCCCCTAAGAATAATACAAAGTATTTAAATTATTACAATAATACAATTTTATCATTTTAATAAATAATAATTACATCAAAACATCCCATAAAAAAACAATAAATATCCTTAACTTTCAAACTATTACAATTTATAACAAGAGTTCGTGATGAGGAAACAAGCAAGTAAAAATTAAACATGAAACAAAAACATTGACAATTACATTATATAAATAGAATTTAACATAAACATCAAATATAAGTAAAATTAAAATAAAAGGAAAAAAACTAGAATGAAATTCAATCGTCTATGAGAGGATACTTATTATAACTACATTGACCCTAGTTATCATTTGGTACAAAATCCTCATCATTGAGAGGAGCTTCATTATCATTATCATTCAAATTTAATGCACCAAATGACATGTCAATGCTTTTTCATCCAAGATTATCTTCAATTCATTAGCATCTACCAAATTCGATTCTTTAGAAACTCAATCCGCCAAAAGATCAATATTATCAATGGAAATTGAATCAATTGAACTACTTGTGCTATTAAGACTCCTAGTAAATAATAAAATTTAATTATTAGAAAATTATTAAAAAAATTATATCGAAATTAAAAATAATAATGATGATGATAACATACCTTTCCCGAAGCTTTAAATTGTAATGAACAAAAACCAAGTCATTCAACCTCTTATATTTCAATCTATTCTTTTTCTTGGAGTAGATAAATTCAAATGCGCTCCAGTTTCATTCACAGCCTATTGCACCCACAGATTGACTTAAAATTTTAATTGCAAACCTTTTCAATTCTAGAATACCATTTCCAAATTGATCTAACTAAGAAACTGTAATAACAGTAGCGTTATAAACAAAATAAAGTGTTAATTAATTTTAACAAATAAAAAAAGAATCATCTATTACTTGGAGAAAATTTTCCTCTTAGTTGAATAGCAATTGGCATTCCAAAATTCCTATAAGACAACTTATAAAGCTCCATTTGTGAGCTTGGGAGATCTTACATCGCGTCAATTTAACAATTGTTATAATAGTTAAAAATATTCCTCTATTAACTTCAGTTTGCTTAGTAAGATCCAGTCTAAAATAGACATTAGAATTCAAAAATGCCTCAGCTACAAACAACGAAGAAAAAAGTTGTCTTTCCCTTTTTTTAATTAATGATTGAAAGATATAATGTATACAAAGAAGGCATATGCTTCAGATTGGCCTTGATTGTTTCTGTCGCTCTTTCCATGGCATCAAAAAAACCTATTGTTGGCTTTTCTTTACTGTCAGCCAAGCAAATCACTCTCACTAAAGGTTCACAAACTCGGATAACAAATTGGCATTGAGATCAAAATTTTCTATCTTCTAATATAATTTTACAAACCTCTACTCCAGCATTAGACATAATATGCTGAGATGCAATCCACTTATCACTTGTAAACATTTTTCTTAACTCTTTCTTCATCATAACAAAAGATTGAAGTGATAAGAAATTTGTTGCAAATCTTGTCACAGCAGGATGATACAAATTCTTACCATTGGTAAGTTCCTTTCTCATCAAATTCAATATCCATGCACGATTATAGATGAACTTTGCCATCTTTTTAGTTTTCTGCATAGTCTCATTAAAAATAGAAAAATACCTAAGATCCCCTATACTTTCCAACACTAGGTTAACACAATGTGCAACACAAGGAGTCTAAAAATATATATATATATATATATTATGTAACCTTTTTCTTGCCGCTTTATAAGCAGAATCATTATCAGTATTAAATTGAACAATATTTTCTGGTCTTAATTCATTCACAACTTTATCAAATATCGCAAACAAAGTCTCAATATTCCTAATAAGGCCAAATGCATCAATAGATTTTAAAAACATAAAGCCATTTATAGAATATATTAAAAAATTAGTAATATGCTCTTGTCTCTTATTTGTACAACCATCACACGTGATTGAACATTCATAAGTAGCCCAATTTACTCTTCTTTCTATCAAATAAATTCTAATTTCAGAAATAGAACAACTAAAAAGTTTACCTCTTAAGTCATCAATTGAAGGACCTTTGTATCCCGGACCATAAGAGACTATTACATTCATCATAGGTCGATAATAATAAGATTGAGAAGCATTAAATGACGAACCTATATCATACCACCATCTAGCTATTACCATATCGACATTGTGAGTCGTATCTCTTGATTGCATTGTACTATGAAAATTGGGCTCCATAAGTTGTTCATGGTGTAAAAAAACTATTCTGCCTTCTTCTCTTCCTAACATCAAGTTTAGGTACTTCTTCAAGGGCCTGGGATGGAACACCACCAGTACAACTACTACCATTATCACTACTATCTTCAACATTTCCATAATCACCACGGAAACCAAAAAAATGAACTTTCATTATTAATTTCAAAATTCAACCTTTCCCTTCTATGTTTCTCATGCTGATATTCTTCAAGCAATGTTTTCATTTTCCACTTCACATCATAGCTTACTTTTTTACAGGGTTCTATATTTCCTTTAACCCTAGCTAAATACGTCTTCAATTTGGTGATTCCTCCAACTTTCAAATGTTTGTTACAAAACAAGTAAATTGTATGATTCTTCATACCTGGCACTAATGCAGCATGAGCCCAAGTTGAATCATTATATTTTCCTGAAGTAATTTGATCACGAGTAGTTGAACTTCCTTCATTTATTTGTAACAAAAAAGGAAGATATTAGTTTTGCAAGAAATTAATCCTTTAGTAGTTTTATTAACAAAATTAGCAGTGCTAACGCTAAATCCTTCATGAGGCAATGCAGCATAAATAATGTCTTTAACTCTTTATATTAGGCCTAAAGAAGTAAAGATGCATGAAACCAGAGTAAAATTCAGAAATCGATAGACTTTTCTATTTGGGAGTAGTAAATTCACTCTAAATTTAAAATTGAAGTATCATTCAAAAATTTATGATGATGGCTCAACGAATCCAAAAATTCAGGTCATGACTTAAATATCCTTAACTGCACTTTCATCTTTATTCTTGTTTTTTCAAGAATATGATTATTGCCATCAACATATCTCCATAAATCCTTATCTTTAATAAATATCTTGAAATAGAATGCACAAGCTGAATAATTTTTTTTCATTAAGATGAACTAAAAAACTTTTACACTTATTCAAAGAGTTAATGCCAAAGTACTATAAATGAGATAAAAATGGAATGATAAGAAAATTAGATTTTAAATATGCAAAGACTATGAGATGGACTAATATGATAAATAAAAGTTGATAGGCAAGAGACTTGAATCCTTAAAGAAATAGACCAATTTTGGGATAAAAATTAAAGACAACTAAGAGATATAGAATAATTACAATTACAAAAGTTCCTATTCAGTTTTTCCACAAGACCACAACCAAATTATTATTATAATCAATTAATTATTTACCAAATATCCAAATATCATTTCAATAATTTTAAGATTATGTCAATTAATTATTTATTTGAATTCTTTCCAATTTATGTTCTCAGTAGTTTTAAGTTAAGTTGAAACTTTAAAGCCTTTCTAACTTTTAAATCATGAATCATAAAGTTAAGTTGAAACTTAAATTGAAATTTGAAGTCTTTCTAACTTTTAATGCATGTCGTGAATGACCAAAAAATTTAAATAAATCAAGTCATTAATTATCAACAGTCGAACCACAAATGAACCAAAACCATACTCCTTTCATTCAATTCAACTCCAAATTCAATCAATTATCCAACTCCAACCAACAGCACACAAATGCTTCACAATTTCATTCCAACTTCTCATTCACAATCACAACACAAATGCAATTAATCAGAGAAAAAAATCTAATAGAAAGTGAAAACATACCTAAATAGAAATTCACAATCAGTGATTGGGTATTATTCCAGATCAAGTTGAGTTGAGTCAAGTTTAAATTTGGGTTTTATTTCCAAGTCTAACAACTGCGGTCCTGTGGATACGTGGGTAATGGAGGACAGCAGACAATGGTGGTGTGGTGCGTTGGTGGTCCTCGTGGAGGATGGCTGAAAGCTAATGGAGGTCCAGATAAAGCTCGGTGGCGACGGGTTCGCTTGGTGGAGGACTATCCGAAGATGACCATAGGAGAGATAGGAAGTAGGAGCACCGTCGGAGAGGTGGGATGTATTTTGAGTGCCGGCTGGTACTTGGTGGAAACACCCGGTACTGGCCAGTATCTGCGGCCGATACTAAACATGTTGATACCGTTTCGTTTTCTAGCTGCTACTGGCCGGTCCGAGTATTCAACATCCTGATTATACTACTCTATATATTAATTATATTACAATATTATTTTAATTAATTATATTGTATTAATTAATTGTATCTAATTGAGTATATTTAATTTTAAAAAGATAAATAAAAAAGATGAAGGGATTGTCAGTTAGAAATAATTGATATTCCTCTCGTGCTTGAGGGGTATAAAACAATACGTGCCCTTATAGTGATAATATATAATCAGCCACCTGTTTTTCATTTCATACGCATAAAATCCTTCCCAAGCTCATCAACGATAGGGTCTCCGTCTGTCCCTATAATAATAATTCACTTCCTTTTTATTTCGGACCCATAGAATCCTTCCCCATCCCACGAACGATAGTCTCCTTCGGTTTCACGCAGATGCAATAATAACTCAGAAAAAGAGCGATGTTTCTAGCTTACAGATGCAATAGTGAGTGTCGCAGTTGTGCTTTTTGTCATTCATGTCTCCTCCAATTTAACTATGTTCGTACGTTCAGTCCCAACCTAAATTTTAATTCTATAGCCTACGAATTGCAAGTATGATCGAGAATCACTAAATAAATAAGGAATTCTGTTTTATATTTTTTTTTGGAGCAAAAGGTAAACCTTTGTGACAGTCTTTTCTTTACTACTGATGGGGTCAGTTAAAAAATTCATTATTTTTTAATAATTTAATTTAATTAGTAATTTTAGTGTATACATGTATGAATTTAATACATTTATTGCTCTAACTAGTCTCCAAGTAATATTTCTAATTTCCCACGAATTTTGGTTCAAGTCTCATTTAGATCTCTAATTAATCAATAAATATATTTCAATTTAAATAGTTCCACTTGCAAAGGTTTCTTAGATAGTTCATGATCGCATGCCTTGAACAATGGGATCGGATCATGGAAAGGAATTTGAGACGGATAAATAAGATGTAGTAAATGACAACATTGGAAATTGTTCGAAGTCTTGTCTTGAAACATGGAGTATTTTACAATAATAGTAATAAAAAGGATTAATTCTTCTGTCATTCACATGAAAATGTTCAAGAGCGAGCCAAGTATTCAGATGGAGTTTGCAACCTTCCCCTCCTGTTAAATTACAAACGCCAATGCCTATATTTCAACACCAACGTTGCTGTCTTCTCAGAACCTGCAGTCTCATTTGACGAGTTCCTGACGCACCTGGACCCCTTTGCTGTTTAAGGGTAGATACTCTTTAAGTTCTACACTGGTTAGCTGTAAGGTTCGTGACGCTGTCCGGGCCAACTCCCTCTGCATATAAGACCTGCCTAGTTTTGAGGATCTGTGGACGTAAATCATCAAAAATTTAATCTTGATTAAGATGAATAATCCGCCTTCTTCTTGCTTATACTTCACGTGCAGGGTTTATGAATTTGTTAAAATAGCCTACTCCAGAATCAAAAAGTCCTCATTTGAATGGTGTAAGATTAATTTATTGGGGCTCCAAATAGCTGATTAGATTGGAAAAATAAATATTTTCTATTAATATACTCAAATGAAATTTTGGTAGATGTTACTAAAAACTAAGGTTTGTTCCACTTATGTTTTACTTGTAGTTTTTGTTCTGATTTTGAATTATATTTTAAATAAAAATAAATTTTCATTTAATTGTTAATACCGATATAATCAAATTTTAGTATTACTAATAATAAAATATTAAATATAAATTAGACATAAATTAATTCTATGAACAAATAAATAAATTTTAAAATTTTTAATGGATATTAGCAATAACCTCATCCTATTTATCAAAATGAATAATTAATTAAATAATAAATATGTAATTTTTAATTTGTAAATTAATATTCATTTACTCAAGATATACTTTTAATTTTTAAAATTTTAATCTTATTAAATATTAATTTTTTAAAAATTACTTAACAGATAAATTTTAAATCAAAATAATTATAAGATAAATTTAATAATTATATTTTACTGATCATAATTTTTTAATAATTACTATTAAATAATTAAAAATATATTAATAAAATAAAATTATTTTTATGATATTTTATTAAAAATAAAATTAAATCCATCAATTTTCTTAATCAATTTAGAAATAAAGAAAAATGATATCAGCTTAACATGATACGGCGAGCGCAGAAAAAGACGAGAGCGGATCGTCTGTCCAAGCATACTCTGTCTAACTCTGTCTAGGATACAAACGTCGCCGTTTTCCAGTAAAATTTTGAGAGAGTTCCTCTAAAATTGAGACGCCGCAAGAGCCATTTGGAGAGCCAAAAGGCTGGCTCCTTTATTGTTGTTTAACAATAAAAATGGCACAACCTGCATAATAATAATATGGTTTTGTTGCTTATTATTATTATTACTACTGTTATTTTAATTTTCATCGTCATTATTATTATTATCACTAA
>JANIJH010549250.1:0-15716 GCA_024520975.1 Erythroxylum areolatum
TTAATTGTTTACTAGGAGTCTTAATAGCATAAGTAGTTCAACTGATCCAATTGCTATTGATAATATTGATGTTTTGGCGGATTGGGTTTCTGAAGAACCCAATTTGGTTGATATGAATGATTCAGATTTATAAGATAATCTTGGATAGAAAATCATTGACATGTCATTTGGTGCATTAAATTTGAATGATAATGGTGATGAAGTTCCTCTCAATGATGAGAACTTTGTACCAAATGATCTCTGGGGTCTCTGGGGTTAGTGCAGTTTTAGCGGATATCCTCTCATTGACGATTAAATTCCAAGTTTTTATTTTTCTTCTTCTTTTAATTTTACTTGTGTTTGATATTTATGTTAAATTCTATATATGTAATGTAACTGTAATGTTTTTGTTTCAGGTTTAACTTCTACTTAATTGTTTATTCATTATCAACTCTTTTTGCAATATTTATTGTTCTTTTTATTGGATGTTTTGAATCTTTTGATGTAATATTATTTATTGAAATGATGATATTGTATTATTGTAATATTTTAAATATTTTGTATTATTCTTAATTTTATAATTGTATGATGATGATTGTTTTTGTTTATATTAATTGTGGTTATTATTTATATGTAAAATATTTAAAATTATTGTTATTTCATATTAATTGTCATTATTATTTATTATTAAGATTTTTGAAAGCATGGTTGATGTAAATAGTAAACTAGTAAAGTATATAGTACAACTATACAATATACCAATATGGACTATTTTGCAAATTTTAAAAATTTTAGGGACTATTTCACAAATTTAAAAAATTATCGAAACGGTTCTCGGTACTGACCGATATTGGTATAGTTTCGTTTCAGAACTCAATCCGGTATCAAGCCCAGTATGGTATTCATAACTTTGATTCAAATACACATGATACAATAATTGCGGAAGACTCAATTTGATACAAAATAAGAAAATACAAATGTAGACGCATACTGATCCTGACCTCTACCTCTTACTTGAATGCCGTGGCAATACTCCCGTTTGCCTAACGGGGTAATTCTTCTAAGTCTAAAAAGATATTGTAAATTTTAGGTAAATTTTGCGAACTCAGTGAGTGACCATCCTCGATGACTCACTCAATCACAATACATATACAGATCATGCAATCACTTAATTCACATCATTTCAATCATAATCAAATAGCATTACATATCATTTTGATCACTTATTTCACAATTCACATTCAGAGCAGTCACATAGTTCATTTTTTTCATTTGAAACATACATATCAATTTTATATGCAATGCACGTGAGACTTACTTTCATTTATTACTTTGTTGTGACTGAGTGTCTATAACTGTCCTGTATCCATTGTAGATACTGGGCTCATTGATAACTATCTCGTATCCGTAGGAGATACTGGGCTCATTTTATATAGTGAGCCTTCGGCTTTTAGACACTTTCTGAGCTTAAGGCCTTAATATACATGAGCATGAAAATGCAATTTTCTTAACCTCTCATTGAGCTCACATGTATCATATATTTGGGTTCTAACTGTTAATATGGGAACGGGATGTTGCATTTCTCCCCCTTAATAAACTTTGTTCTCGAAATTCTTATCTGATTGATCAAAAAGGTAGGGGTATGTTTCCTCATATGCTTCTCCTTTTGCCATATAACTCCATCACTCTAATACTTTCTTCCACATGACCATAGTCGATTGAATCACTAGGTCTGTCAATCACTTATTTAGTCATTCACTCTCTTAACTAGTTCCTCAACATGTTTCAGATTACTCACATATCACACATTATAATTCTGAGACATCTTTAATGATAATATAACTCATAAGTTATTGGTCCTATATTCTCAATAACTTCATATGGACCAATACAATTTGAGCTTAGTATATCCTTTTTCTTAACCTGTTCACACCTTTATCTCTATCTAAGTGCAGCTTAGAAAGGTGATAATCTTCGAAGTATTTCATCTTTCGCTTGATATTTTACATCTTTTTAGTGTTAATAGATTCAACTCTTATGTCTATTTCACGGTTCCATAACCTCGATGTTGATCCACTTAACTCATTCATCATTATCTTGGATCACTTAACTTTTATTACAGATTCATTTCACTCATCAATAGTATCTCGAATCAATTCTAGCCTTCAATCATTTTTTTGGACCTCTTCATTTTAATGTAGGGGCGAACGACTCCTTTTTGTCATATAACACCTCATACATTATTCTAATGATGTCACTATGATAACAATCATTATGCCTATAGTCAGTTAGAACTATACATCAATCTCATATTCTTATGAACTCCAAAATATCAACTTTAAGCATATCTCCAACAGTTAGGACTGTTGGTAATTCAAACATTCAGTCACTTGTTTCTACATCCTTAAGGTGTACTTAGATAGAGATAAAGGTGTGAACAGGTTAGGAAAAAGGATATACTAAGCTCAAATTGTATTGGTCCACGTGAAGTTATTGAGAATATAGGACCAGTAACTTATGAGTTGTATTATCAATAAAGATGTCTCAGAATTATAATGTGTGATATGTGAGTAATCTGAAACATGATGAAGAACTAGTTAAGAGAGTGAATGACTAAATAAGTGATTGATAGACCTAGTGATTCAATCGACTATAGTCATGTGGAAGAAAGTATTGGAGTGATGGAATTATATGGGAAACGGAGAAGCATATGAGGAAACATACCCTTATCTTTTTGATCAATCAGATAAGAATTTTGAGGATGAAATTTATTAAGGGGAAGAAATGTAACATCCCGTTCCCATATTAAGAGTTAGAACCCAAAAATATAGTACATGTGAGCTCGATGAAAGGTTAAGAAAACTGCATTTTCATGCTCATGCTTATTGTTAGCATACATGCATATGAATCTGAATTTTTGCATAATAAAATGACTATACATACACTCATTGACATTCCAGATATAATTGATTTATATGTGAAAGGTGATTTTATTAAGAATTGTGGTTTATGTGCATTGAAAATTTAATTGGAAAGTATGCCTAGTGATTTTGAATTTTTGGTAAATTTTAGGAATAAATTTCGAAAATGTTGAATATTTTTGGACTAGGAAAAATGCCGTTTGGCGAGTAAATTGATAAATGGAAATAGAAATGAGTTAAATGATATTACAGAAATTTTTGGAGATGATTTTAGAATTGGTGAGAAAATGACTTTGAAAATTTGGAGACAATTGTAGCAAAAAATTGGAGATGATTGAACTAGTTAAAAGAGAAACTAATTAAAGCTCTAGAAATTAGACATGTGTCCAAGTTTTAAACCCACGTTCCTTTTTAACTTGAAAGACCAAACTAATTGTTTTGACTTTGTCTTATTCTTCTTCTTCATGACTTCTTCTTCTTCTGGAAACTTCATTATTTCCAGAAATTTTCTTACCCTTACCATACAAATCTTGCTTTCATTTCTCACTTGTTATTTATTTTTGTTACCTCCTTCATTGTCACTAAAATACCTAATCCAAACCACTTTTAAGATGATGTACGTGGATGTAAGAAGAGTTAGGGCTTTTTGAGATTTTGAAGATTTTGGAGTTTTAACAAGTTAGTATCTTATTAATCCTTATGAGTGGTAGAAATATGAATCAAATTTGGTGATTTATTTTTCATTACATGATCATGAGAAAATGGCTATTTTTTTATGAACATAGTGGGTTTAAGATGAAAATATGGATGTGTGGTTTTCGAATATTTGATGATCAAGATGTCTTAAGATAGAGATGAAATGATTTTTGAGTTTGAAAGATAAATGAAAATGTGCATGAGAAGAGTGCAACAAAAAAAAATTGTACCAAGTACTGAGTGTTTGACTGTTCTAACATGTCACTCTTACGGGATTCGCACTCGGACATCACTCAGGATGTCAGGTACAGGTCTCGCAGGAGTAGGGTGCTACACTTGAATTCTGAGATTATAGATAAGAAAGACTATAGGGTTTTAAAAACTTTGCATTTAACTTTTAATGGGTGAAGCGGGAAAGTAATTTGAGAATTTAAGAAGTTATGAATTAGCTATATTGAAGTAAAATTCAAGTAGTACTTTCATAATCAAGTATCCAGAAAATACTTTTGATTCCATGTACATATACTAAGATACTTATGGTTTCTTAGCTAGTTATAGATGTATAATATGTGTCGATGGTTTTCACTTGAACAGCAAGCAGGGAAGGCAAGTGCTATCAACCATTGTATTGGATACAAATAACGACATTTTTCCAATTATGTGGGTTATGGTTAGAATTGAAAATTAAGTCTTATATAAATGGTTTCTAAATAATTATAAGAAGACATCAGACACTACAAGGTATAATTGGGTTTTTATTTCTGATTGAAAAAGGTAAATTTGTGCTATCAGATTTTCTTTTCTCTTATAAAAATTCATTTATAGTTAATAAAATTCATTAAATGCATTAACATTCCTTATGGATTATTTGTAATATGGTTTGGAACATGTCTTCAATATTGATATGGTTGGTGACGAACATAGATATTGTGTTAGACATATCTATAATAACCTTCCATCCAAATTTAAGAAAACAATGGTTATAAAAAATATAATCTGGAATGTGCCTAGATCATATAGCTTCAATAAATTCAAAAGGTATATGATTGCTTAATTTAAATGCACTTGAAATTCAATGGATATGATTATTTAATTCATAATGGACACTATCCTTTCTACCTTAAATAAGTACATAAAGCAATTAAAAGGCATTAAAAAATTGATCCATGGTTGGTTGAACAACACTTGAACCAATAGGTGGTGCAGGCTCACTTACAATAGAGAGCTAAAATATGAATTATTGTTAAACAATCATTGTGAAAACTTCAACACTTATATCAAGAAGGCTAGGTACAAGTTAATTATCATAATGCTTGAGATGATTAGAAGAGAAATGATAAAGAGACTTAACAAGAAAAAGGAGGGGATGTAGAAAAATAATGGAAACATTATCCTAAATTTAGAAAACCTTAGAGAAGTTTAAATAACTCACCAGTAACTAGATGCCACATTTTAGTGGTAGGAGATTGTCTGAAGGGGGACATATGAATTTTGACCAACATGTTATTGATTTGGGCAAGAATACTCATACATGGAGGAGATGGTATTTAAGAAGAATTCCTTATCAACATGTTTATGTTGTAATAAGATATGATATTGATAAACCAAAAGATTATATGGACTTGATGTACAGAAAATGAAAAATTGAAATTGCTTATACATATTATATTTTTCCAATTTCTGGTGAAGATTTATGGTCAAACCTGACCGAGAATCATCATTTTAAAATTTTTCCACCATAATATAAGAGAAGGTCTAAAAGAATAAAAAAGGTAAGGAGTAAGAACGTAGGAGAGGAACGGAACTCATATAAAGCTACACATAAAGGACTTCATATGTTATATAAAATATATAAGCAATAAAGTGGCAATATAAGTAGATGTCCTATGAGAATACACAATAATGCCCGTAATAGTCAAATTAGCCAATTAACATAAGAACCAACACATAGATAAAGAAAAAAAGAAAAAACAAACAAACTTTATTATGCCCATTTTTTTGTATGTGGTGCACATTGTGATTAGCTATTTATATATATGAAGCTCATTTTGGCTAAATTTTTTTTATTTGTGATGTTTATTATAACTAGCTATTTTTATATATGAAGCTTATTTAGATGATGAATTCTTGTTTATATATATGCTTTAGATTTTTATTGAGTTATTGATCTTATGATTGCAAATTCCATTGATCAAGTTGAAATTTTGATGTTAAAGTTAGATATTTGATTGAAGGACAAGTTAAATGTTTATAAGACTTTAGCTTTTATTATGTTGTTTATGATTTTAAAAGGTTTCTCAAGTATGATGCTTGGTGATCTTATTATAAATTCACTTCATGGTAGAGTTATAATGTGGGATATAGGTGAAAGCATTTTCTTGTGGACATTATTGATGGAATCATCTCGTCTAATTTTGTTCCAATTGTTCATTCATCTAATAGTTGGAGATTAGAAGTGCTAGGTTGGCTTGTTTTGCTTTCAACGCTTAGAAAATTTCTTACTAGTCACTATCACTTATTCTTTTTCAAGTTTGATTGCTAATACTCCTAATTTTTCTTTACTATTTTGTTGTAGTTCCTAGTCTTTGGTCTTATCATGATAATGATATTCATTCAAAGTTAAAATCAATAGAATTTAATCAATTCAATTATATAGTTAACGTTTCATTGCTGCAAAACTATCCATTTTAAGTCTTAAGAATGGTCACTTTAAAGTAAACTGGCTTTCTAATCTAAAGTCTCTTGGATGAGACTACTTATAATTCCACTTCCTAAATGATAAATAGTCCTATGATTCATAGATATACTTAATGTTCATAAAATTAATGGTCAACGTTAATGCTAGTTTTTCTTTAATGTCCAATGAGAAAACTATCTTTCTTATAATTGAATTTTCTATTATACTTTAATGGTAGACTAATTTTTTGAAAGTAGTTGATATCCTTTAACAAGTTTCTCATATTATCTATCATTCCTAACTACCAAAGCACATAGATATATAAATTGAAACGAGGAAAAAGAGCTTGTGAGGAAACTATTTTCTGGTTTGAATTGCATAGAACCTAATCATAACCTATAGGACATCTTTTACCAATACAATTATTTTACATATATTGTAGTTCTATTATGTTCATATGTTAATTCTTAAGCTCAAAATGTCCAAATAAGATAATACAAATACATAATTACAATAAATATTTATATATAATACTATTTAATATTAATCCATACATTAATACGATAAATGTTTTCTTATAATCAAGTTTCTAAATAGCACCTAATAATGACAATAAAGATGACCCAACTTCAATTCAACGTCCTCCTTAACAATAAGTAATCTTGTTAATTCTTTAATTTGCCATTGATCTCTAGAAGCTCTTTAATTACATCTATACTTATTTTGAATTTTTTGTCATGCCACACAAAGTAATTACATTTTCATTTGCTTTGTAAATAACGTGTATATCCATCAATATAAAATCCAATATAAAAAAATTAAATCTATCTTTAAAATTTACCCTAAATTGGGCATATCTATAAAATTACCTTCGTGGATTGAATTTGATCCAAGAATTCTTATAGGTGTTACCAATCCACAATCACAATAATTTAAGTGGTTTCTAATCTTATTGGCTATCTGACTAAAATAAATTGTAATTTTCAGTTCTTCAACTAAGAAAATAAGTAAATATAATAACTAAAGATCAACCTTAAAGGTAGATTGAATAATCAAATTTCAAGATTGCAATGGACACATTTAACTTTGTTTGGAGACTTGTTTCAACTTTTATATATAATTTGTATTCATTTTTTAAAACAAGTTTAGTCACAATTAAAACAACAAACCATAAACAAGAACAATAAAAAAAATTGGAACATATTTAATAATAAATTTTGCAATGCAAATTACTGCATACACAATGATAAAAAATAAACATGAGTTTATGTGGAATAGTTAGCCTAATGATAACAAAGCCATTTTACTGAAGAGATATTAAAAAATATAGAACAAATCATTTAATGAGTAATCAATAATAAAAAATCTAAATTCAAATTTATAAACCAAACTATAAGGTAGCCAAACGACTTAAAACAAATCATAGTTAGGTATACATAAAAATAACTATAGGCCTATATCTTGATAGCTACAGTTCATGTATATAGGAAAACGGATTCAAGTTCTGAACAAACATTATTAATCACTCAAGAGTTAAGAGTTATAAATAGAGGCTAACCATAGTAATGATGACCTTGGCATAAATTGAGATAGCAGTCATATATAATAAAGTTGGTTGTAGATTTCTTATAAAGAAGATGGTATTAGCACATAATTAAACAAATTTCATTAAATTTAACATAAAGTAGTTACAAGTAGTTTACACAATTCTCTAGTTCAAGATTTTTATTTCATTTTTCTCTATCTTAAAAGCTTTATTTCTTGAACTTCAAATTAATATATCAGTTATAATAAAAACTATTACTTCTAGAATTGTAAGTCATGTTTAACATTTCAAGCATAACCTTTTAGTAAGAACCATCAAACATTTGTTTGATCAAAACAGTTTTAACCTTTTTACTTGGGCAAGAAGACTTTTAAAATATGACTCTACTTAAACTTTATCCTAAAAAGTATCTTCTTTGGCTAGTTCACCAATGCTTATTCTAGCAAAATACTAGACAAACATAATATTCAAGTTATCATCTATTCATGTCAAATTGAAAACAAACACTAATCAAAGAAAAAGAAATCATATATTTTGCAAAACGTCAAATAATCATCACCAAGTTGATTAAAATAACAATTGAAATAGGGTAAGAACCTAGATGCAAATAACTCCAAGCAAGAGAATCCATTGCATTGTCCCATTAACCACATGAATTTAAAACAAGTATATAAAAAAGAAAGAAAACAAGCTCCTTACTTGTCTCTAAACCTTAAAAACTCCAAGACGTTCAAATTAAAACTTAAAAACCTATCATTAAGTAGTGATGATACCATAAACCATCAACTTAACTTATCATTTCAAGCGTAATAAACCCGATTAGATGAAGAAGAAGGGAGGAGATGAAGAAAATAACATATGAAAAGTAATAGTCCACTAACGGGGAATATAGTCAAAATAGGAGAAAAATTAGGTTCACGAATTGAATTAAAGTATTTGGCAATCAAGTAGGTTGTGGTTTTTTGAGGTTAAAGGTTAGATTCAAGTCACCTAATTTTCATTAGTTTATATGGATCAATTTTGACATGTCAAAAGTTTTATCAATTTGTAAACAAAAATCAACTCCATAGAATTTTTTTTGGTCAAATTCAAACCATAATTTTTTAATAATCATAAAAAGTTTGATTTTTTTCAAAATTTTCTTAAATATATGGGGTGTTTTTATCTTTTACTTGACCTGAGAAAATGCTAAAGTATTTGACAATGAAGTTGTATCAGCTTATACTATAAAGAGTACCCTAATTTTTTGTTTGAATGATTGCAATTCCTATTAGAAGGGATGATGATGTAACTTAAATGTATTAATATATTTGGAGTCACTTAAATCAACTCAGTATTCTCTTTTTTTGGTAAAATATGGAATTTCAAACACACAAAAGATATTAATGAAAAATGTAAATTTGATTAATTAATGATTTATTATTTAGCTACATCCACCCTCTCATGCGTGAGACTTTCTCAATTTGCTACAACCTTTGTTATAAGCAAAGATTATCTACATTTAGGTTCTTATAAACCAATTTTCAATGTTTTTAATAGAAATTAGATCCTTTGTTTCTAGATTTGTTTTATTACTGCTTTTTAGAGAGTTAACATTTATTGTTAATTCACAAGTTTTTAGTAAGTAAAATTGCTTAAATAATAAATAATATCAAAGTATTAATTTTAAAATTATCATTTATTTCAAGTGATTTACAAGAGTGACAAATTTTTTATGAGACAAGAATATACTAAAGATCATTTTTAATTATAAAACTTGGAAAAGAATACATGAAAAATTAATAATGTTGAGAACTAACTACCATACTCACAAAAAATTGCTTTAATTCCCTTTAGCTCATAAATTCTCAATCATTAACATTATTTTTTATTTTGAAGTGAATTATAATTATTTCTTTGTATAAAATAGTAAAATGATCTATTCTCATATTATTTTGATCTTAATACTTGATAGTTTTATGTAAAATTAAAACCTTATTTTCTTTATGATTTAGTATATTTTAAAAATTAAATTATTATTTAAACTTGAAGCTTTGCACAATTTTATAATATTAGTTAAAATTATAAATTATATCAATTAAATAAAACAAAATTTTAATTTATTATAAATATAATTTTTGTTTACTTTGTTATTAATATTTACTAAATAAAACATTATATAATCAACTCCTATACTAGTTAACACTCTACTGACGATAAGGTTGTAGTTTCAAATAAACATAATCTCCCACAACAAAGACACATTATGTGCGACAACAATCAACTATCTATTTCGTTCTATTCTGAGCACGATGCAAATGAAACTGTAAAATATTCACCATTATTTCCTTGTCCATCAGAACTTGGCCAACAGTTAAAACAGAAGAATCATTAGCAAGTTATGAAATGTAAATAGGAGGCCGAAATCCTTATATCGCCTGAAAAAGGCACTGAAAATATTCTTCTCCGCGTTCGGTTGTCGTAAACCATAACGATCAATGTAAACCATCTCTAATGAAAGTCCACACGAAGATAGAAGGATGAAACCTCACTAGGAGATGGCTAGAATTCTTTCTTTGTGCCAAGAACTCTTGTGAGAGTTAGAGAGAAAAAGAGTGTATTTATGAGAAAAAACCTTTCTTTCACTTGTGTCTTACACAAGATGCACGAAAACGATATCTATTTTTTGCACCATTTGGCCTTCCATAACCCCATCACTAATGGAGAGTTATGGGAAGTTAATGGTCATGAATAACATGCATTAATGGAAGTTTGGGAAGTTAATGGTCATGAATAGCATGCATTTACGGAAGTTATAGGAAGTTAATGACCATGAATAACATGCATTAATGGAAGTTTGGGAAGTTAAATGACTGAATTGGCATCCAACAATACTTGTTTATAATCCATTCTATGCAATGTTTTCTACCACGATCATATCTCGATACAGTCCTAAAACACTTTCTCATATCTTGAATCTTTCGAATCTCCTTCAAATCTCCTATGTGTGTGACCCATTAGCTTCCCGGTTATGTTGGTCACTTAAATTAACTCTTAATTCAAGTAAGTCAAGAGTGGTGTCTAACAACACGTTATGACCCCCAATTGATCGAAAAGTCAGTGGTTTGACTACGAACTCTTCTATACGTAATATTGCCATACAATTCGTCCTTTCACCATCTATACCCCACTTGGTTTAGAGTACGGTCAAAGTATCAACTCCCACTAGATTGACTACATCACATCTAGTCCAAGTGATATTAGATCTTGTCTTGAGGATCTCATTACTCTATGTATCATTGAAGACTCTCTTTATGACACATATTTACTCTGACCAAAGACTCCTGAGTAATGACCCCGACAAGATGCCGTGAGTATCATCTCCCTCTATTAGAAGTGGTGAATTCTTTATTGGCTACTCAATTACCTCTAAATACCTCAAGCTGTACCCAATCACCATTTTACAAGTAATCCCTGAAAGGCACTAGTGAATGGAGTTAAAGTACATGATCAGTATCCGAGATATCCTTGAGCACCTCAAGCCAAAGGATATTTGCACCATTGTTATGATGAGATTATCATTGACACTAGAATAGAATATCCACATGATTATCTCATAGTAGGTTAATTCAATGTACTTACTACCCTGAGTAAGCATCTACATGTTAACTCTAAACAACTCATGCCTACAACTTATGAGATCTACTGCTTGATCCAATCAAGGAGTATAATATGGGCTAGTCCATCCGGATTAAGATATCCCATCTCATTAATCCTATGACTAGGGAAAGTTTAGATACTAACATAATTACACATGATAGGAATTTCATTATCATGATCTCATCATGATTTTCTCCGTGCTATATTTTATATTAAGGACTTTATTAAATCAATTTATGATCAACATCAAATCCATAAATGTATGAACATCGAAATAATGAAAAATGTCTTTATTAATTATAAAATGATTTGTACAATAAGTGATAAAGGTGATCCTTTAGAGCACTTCTTTAATAAACTCTCACTTGCACTAAAGTTAATCGCCTTGATATCTAATACCATAGATGTGTACATGTGACACAAAACTCTTTTAGGAAACAGACTTAGTCAATGGATCAGCTACATTCTAATTAGTGGGAACTCTCTCTATCTTAACATCATTTCTACCAATGATATCTCTAATCAAATGGTAGCGCCTGAGTACATGTTTGGATTTCTGATTAGACCTTATTTTTTCGCCTGCACTATAGCCCTATTGTTGTCACAATACAACGGTATTGGGTCAACAATGCTCAGAACCAATCTAAGTTCCATGATGAACTTCTTGATCCAAATTGTTTCCTTTGCTGCTTCTAAAGCTACAATGTATTCCTCCTCTGTCGTCTAATCTACAGTCGTCTCTTGTTCGAAACTTTTCCAACTAACTGCACCACCATTCAGCGTGAATACATATTCGTGCTAGGATCTGGAGTCATCCTTATCGGATTAGAAACTGGCATCATTATACTTGCTTATAAGATCACCTTCTCCATATACCAAGAATACATCTTTAGTTCTTCTCAAGTACTTAGGAATATTCTTGACAGCCGCCCAATGACCCTCACAAGGTCCGACTAGTATTTGCTCATAACACTTAGAGCATACGATGCATTAGGTCTAGTACATAACATAGCATACATGTTGACCCTATAGTCGAAGCATAAGGACTCAAACTCATATGAGTCCTCTCATCTTGTGTCTTTGGACACATAGATTTAGATAGAGTAATCCAGTGTACCATAAGAAGATAACCTTTCTTGGATTGCTCTATGCTAAACCTCTTTAACATCTTATCTATGTATGTAGACTGAGAAAGACTAAGCAACCTATTAGATTTATAACTCTTAGATCTATCTTTATAGATCCTTATCTCCAATATAAGTTACTTTTCCAAGGTCTTTCATAAAGAAGTTTTTAGCTAACCGAATTTTGACTGATTGTAAAGCAGAGAAATCTTTTCCTATTAGCAATGTGTCATCTACATACAGTACAAGGAACACAATTGCACTCCCACTAACCTTTTTATATAAACACGGCTTATTCGGATTTTGTGAGAAGCCAAACTGCCAGACTCTTTGATTTTCTCATCAAATTAGATATTCTAACTCTTGGATACTTGATTCAATCCATAAATGGATTTCTGAAGCTTGCATACGTTTTCTCCATTTATGGATATGAAACCATCATGTTCTATCATATACACATCCTCAATTAGGTTTCCATTAAAAAAAATCGTATTCACATTCATTTGTCATCTCACATAATCATAATGAGTACCAATGACTAGGAGTATCCTAATGGATTTAAGCATAGCTACTGGGCTAAACATTTCGTCATAGTCAACACCTTGCCTTTGACGATAACCTTTAGCTATAAGCCTAGCTTTATAGGCAACTACATTACCCTCTATGTCAGTTTTCTTCTTAAAAACCCATATGCACGCTGTAGGTTTTATCCTTTCGGGTGGGGCAACCAAATTCTATACTTAGTTTTCATACATGGAATCCATTTTGAATTTCATAGCTTAAAGCCATTTGTCAAATTTTGAACTCTTCAGAACCTCTTTATAGGTAGTAGGCTCATCATCTTCTATGAGCAACACGCCATTAAGTTCACTTATAATAAATATGTATCTCTCGGGAACATGATGTATCCTACCTGACTTACGAACTTCTTGTGTGTTAGAAAGTTAAACTGTTGTTTCATCTTCATGAGTAATAGTATCGGGTCTAGGCAATTGATCTGCACCTGTTTGAGCATCATGAACTTCCACAAGTTCAAATTTTCTCCCATTGTCTTCTCTTAGAATAAATTCTTTCTCTAAAAAGATAGCATGTTTTGAAACAAACACCTTTTGTTTTGAAACATGGTAGAACTGATATCCTATAGTTTCCTTAGGATATCCTACAAATAGACACTTTTTAGATTTAGCTTCAAGCTTATCTAATTGAATCCACTTCACATAAGTATGACAACCACAAAATTTCACATGAGAAAGATAGGGTTTCTTGTTGGTCCATATCTCATATGGAGTAACATCAACTAACTTGGATGAGAGTCTGTTTAATACATAAACAAAAGTTTCAAGTGTATAGCCCTAAAAGGATTTTGGTAAATTTGCTAAACCCATCACAGACCTCACCATGTCTAACAAGGTTCGGTTTCTCCTCTCTGCCACACCATTGTGTTGTGGCATGTAAGGTGGAGTCTATTAGGACAATATTCCATTATCCCTGAGATAATCGAAAAACTCTTGGCTTAAGTATTCACAATCTCCATTCGATCAAAGTGATTTAATACTTCTCCCAAGTTGTTTCTCAACTTCATTTCTAAATTCTTTGAACCTTTCAAAGGCCTCAGACTTGTATCTCTTAAGATACATATACCTATATTGAGAATGATAATCGATAACTGTAATGAAGTATATGAAACCACCTTTGGCATGTATGGCCATCGGACCACATACATCAGTATGTATTAGGTCTAAAAGTCATCAAATGCCTCCTTCTGCTTTAAGGACTCTAGATAGGCCTTACATTTTCTCTTCCAGTGGCCATCCTTGCCACAATGGAATCAAGTTCTCTTCGAGGCAGTCTTCTTTGCTTTCTTGACACCTCCCTTAGGCCCTGCCGACATCTTCTTCTTTTGGATCTTTTTTTAGAACTAAAAGAGTCCATCAGCATCACAACCTTATCCTTGCAAATAGATGGCTCAACTACCTTGAGCATGTTGACCAGCTCGGGAATTATGCTGGATATATTGTTCATTCGATAGTTAAGCACAAATTGTGAGTAACTATTTGTTAAACCTGTCAAAATTAAATCAATACTTAATGTATGATCTAAAACAAAACTCAAGGAGGCCAACCACTCGTTGTAGCCATTTATCATTAGTGCGTACTACACTGAAGATGTCCCCTCAACCATCTTGGGGTAGAAGAGTAATCGCGAACACTTGAACCTTTCGAACCTTACTTGCTCATCAAAGAGCTCCCTAAGAAGATAGACTATGGTATGAGCATCCATGGCATTGTGTTGCTTTTATAGCTTCGGTGACATAATAGATAGCATAATACAATTAGCCATCTCGCTATCATTGAGAAGCTTCCTATATGCCCTTTGATCATCATCGGAGGGATCAGTAGCAAAGGAATCGGGAAGTGGTTCTTCCAAGACATAGCCAAACTTCTTAGACTTAAGAACTATTCTTAAGTTCCTGAGTCACTCAAGGAAGTTTGGTCCAGTCAACTTGTTAGCTTCCATCAATGATCTTAGATTCACACTAGTACTCATGGTGTTGACTTGGACAATAGCAACCTTTCTTCAAAGAGAGAAAATTTTAAATGTACTTAAATGCATATCTATAAGGACTTTAATAACATACATTATAGCTCCCACTAATTTCATGAATTCATAACCCTCAATATAAGTTCGAGAGAACTCATAGAGAAATTCTCCTAGTGGATCGATATGCAATATCCTTAAGAATGACCTTAGGTTTGCCTAACAAGCCACTTTAGTTCAACCGGTAGGTATCGATCATACTAATTGCATCTCCAATGCAACTATCAAATTTAGTGGTATCAGCTGTTAATGTGTGCACACTCATTGGGCTATTATCTCTTGACACGTGTACATGTACTGTACACTACCCAACTTTGTCTCTGTCCACGTTGATCTTGGGGTTTTCCAACAAACCAACACTTCTAGTTAAAATCGACCCATTAACCTGAAAATCGTATTTCCATGGTTCGAACAAAACCATGTGAAGCGGGTTTGGGTTTGCCCAACAACCCTAACTTTAAAAGGACTTTGGTTCTCACCATATTAAAGGAAGACGTTAGTTTTGATATTCTAAGTGAGGCGTTTGACTAAGGTCT
>JANIJH010549299.1:0-15695 GCA_024520975.1 Erythroxylum areolatum
TCCTACTAGGATGTCTAGCTTAGGTTGTTACTTAGGCTTCTCTAACACTTTCTTTGCTCAATCATCTTTATCAGGTATATATACTTCTTATATTAATCATTCATACGATTTACACCTTTTTCCTCAAATGTTTTAAAGTATTCTTTTAACTGTTCGACTACATTCAAAATCTCATCCATGATCATCATCACCAATTGATCTGATTTTACTTGGATCACTAAAATTTTCAACTTCATGATACTGTCGGGCTATCGATATCTCCAATAGAAATAACCCAAATTTCCTTATATCCAAAAATTAATTCTTACAATTCCTTAGGTGACTAACTCCTTAATAAGAGTAATATTATCTCATGTCATTTCTAGCCTCTCACTTGACTTCTTGTCTCTAATGATTTTCTCTTTCCATTCGATTTCCTTTAATTCACAACGATTTACTCCAAATGCCTATTCATTCGTACTAGTTCCTCCACACATTTCAATTTATTTGAATGCTTCACTTTATGTGTTGGTATTTCATTCCTCATATTCAATTTGTATCTCCTGAACATGTTTCCATCAAATAAGGTGGACTTATATTCACCTCACATTTGCAATAATGTCACTTCAAATTTATAATCCACTTATGTAGTTGATGCATATACTCTTAGTAGTATATTCCACTTCTTATGCCTGAGTCTTCACTTGGGATATGACTCCATTATTCACTTTTGACTATTTACATATTCATTTCTGATTTTTCTCTTCATTGATCACTCTTAAATCGAATAGTCTAATCCACTTAACTCAATTTAGGGAAATTCTTCTTCGAAAGAAGATTTCTTGCTACAATCATCGATACTGTTCATGAAATCCTTATCAATCAACTATTTTCCATAATTATGTATCAATCTTTATTAATACCTCAAAAAGATCAATTTCAACTATGCATCATATCTCGATAAGATCAATTTATGCCATAGCTTACAAGATCAGAACATCCCTTGTAATGAGGCTCTGGGAAGCACTTAACAATTTCATTTGCTCTAATATCTTGGCATATATCACCAAAATCATCACATCTTACCCAGAGATGTATTTATGTCAGTTCTCCAATTAATAGCTTATTCTTAGGATACTTTACTCCCATTCAATTCTAGATAACCTTTCTCCTTTTGTGCCAGTTCTCGATTATGGTGGTTATGCCCTAATCGTGTCCGCCTCCTCAAATTCATCACATATGATAGCATCATTGACAATTTTAATTCCTTCCCAATCGGTCGCTACCAGTACTCTCATGTCTTACTCTAACCCATCTTGTTTGGCACTTATTTAATAAGTCACCTATAACTTCCTATATCATCTCCATGCATATTATTCACATAAGCTTTATAGTTTCACTTGTCCTGGTGATCCCATTATTAGATGTGCACTCACAATGGAAATTTAACTTAAACTCAACAACTTTTTCATGTATCACTATCATTGCCTCATCTTCCACTTGTCATTTATTTCATCTCACACATTTTTATTCCTATATTAAATCATGACTTTTATATCGATAATCACATAATCATTCTAAGTCTAAGTACAACCTTTCAAGGTTATATCAACTTAGCTTATACACTTTCATCTTATTATTTCTACTTATGTCCTTATTTTTCCTCAAACAATCCATGATAGTGTATTCACATTTATATCACATTCGAGGACATATCCCCCGATTGCAATTTCGATTTCATATTCAATAATACATCTACCGATATAATTACACTGAATCTTCATCTCTTATATCCATCTGTATACTATTTCTTTTCCCATATATATATATATATATATATCCTCAACCAATCCAGAATTTCTAATGCATAATCATTATAAATTTTCGGTCTCAATTTTCCCATAATATCCCCTTATACTGAATTACAAACTCTTAGCACAATACTCGCATAACCATTCTAGTTCAAATTTTATGCTTTTATGATCATATTGATTTTATTATTTCATTTCATTATGCCAGCACACTTTAGTCTTCTTTCTACTTGTATTCTCATTTTCCTCAATCAATCCCTAACAACATTTCTATCACCTTATTTCCTAACATAAGTTCGAATACTGAACTACGTCTAACTTATCGGACTATGCTATGCTTCTTATTTCAAAAACCCACAAATTGTCCTTTTCCCACATTCTGACATATCATTTCCTTCTCACTAGCCTACTTGACACCTATTTCAAATATGCCCATGTAAGATCATAATACTGGACTGCTCTGATACCACAAATGTTGGGACCCATTTCGAGAACCCAACTATCTTGTGAATATCTGAAAACTTAAACGAATATTTATATCCATCACACTTCTCAATGCATTTCTTACAGCTGAAAATATGATCATTTACATTTCATTACCCTCAATAAAGGTGGACTTACAAGTTCTAACATATCATAATCCGAAATAACCAGCACAAACATTACAACTTTATCAAAACTCGAAAATACAAAGTAAGCAAATCTTAAGTATTTCCTTCCTGCTCTTGCTTTCTTTACTTCTCATCAAAATACATAAGGAGGGGATAGAGAGAGGGTGAGCTTGAAAACTCATGGGTAACAAGTTTATAGAAAAAAGTAAGCAAGACTTTTGAAATCTTTTCTTGCTTGTAATTTGAAAAATTCTTTTCATTGAGTCTAAAAGAAAACGTAATTTTCTTAAAGGTACAGATCTTGTCAAAAATCAAAGTCACAATTTATGCACTTTTTGACTTCTGTTTTTTTTCAGAAATCATGAATGCTTTTACTTGAGCAAACAAATCGTGAACATATAAGCGCATCTGAATGGTTTGGGTGGTTTCAAAATAGAACGTACTACACATTTCCCCTAAGGGTCCTGTGTAGCCGTGAACAAAATGTACTACGTAATCCCATGTCGTGGTCATATGTAGCCGTGAACTTATGGTAGTCCGCAAGGAAGCTCCTTGCCACTAACGGGCAGGCGGGAGAAGCCTTTAGACAAGTGCACTTGACTTACTTATGGGACCACCACAAACCCACATAACATATATATTTCTTGTCTTGTAACTAATGATGCCCAAACTGGCACTTTCTTGAAAACTTACTTTTCATATGTATGATTGACATGTATTTTGAAAACCATTTTTGAAAACATAATTTGCTGTACATGCATCTTTTCCAAAAATATCCCTTAAAACATGTAATGAACACGTAGCAGATTTCACAGAATATGAAACAGCAAAGGATGTAATTGAAATTAGAAAGTTTCTTGATTTAAAGAAAGCAGTAATGACTTATTAACTTTATTATAAACATGAAACCCACCTCAAAATCCTTGCTTCTTTACTTGTTCAGAAAAACTTTTCTCCTTGCAAACAACCTGAGGTCTCTAAGGGTCTTTCCTGTTGTATCTTCAACGTGTGCTCCGTGATCTGATCTAACTGAAATGGGTCTCTTCGGTCCCTTTGATTCTTCACCAAATGAAGAGATCCTTGGCTCAAATGAAAACTCTTCTCTTTCTCTACCTTTTTCTGAAGACACAACAAGTAATGTGTTCTTAGAAATGCTAAAAGTGTTCTTAGAAATGCTAATATGATTGTAAGGTGATGAGTAATATGTATCAAGTAAAGGTGAATGAGAATTGGATATTATGAGAGCATATAATGCTGGAAAAGAAATGACGAGTAACTGAATTATGATATTAGAATAACCAAGCGTTCTTGAGGTGTAAACCTAATAATAAACTAGACACATACAAATGATAAGGTTTGAATGATCAAGAGATATGATTAAGGAAACATACCAAGAATAGTCGATTTGAGCATGCATTATACATTACACATATGCATATATGTATAATTGAATGTTTATGTGATTATGCAATTAATAATGTATGTGCAATATGTGTATTGCATAATGTTGATATATAGGATAGAACATCCACATCTAGACGTTTCTTGATCAAGGAAGAAAATGTTAGTCTAGAGTCTTATAAGTTGACTAGATGGTCTCATTTTTATTATTTTTTTGTTTTAAAATTTTGTGATGAATTTCTACTGATATGATTGATGTGAATGTATTGATTTTAGATAATAAATGTCTAAGGCATTTGATGCATATAAAAATCATTGGAAGTACTCCTTGTATGTGAATATGATAGAAATAACTGTACTCAACAAAATTGTTGAATGCCGGACTTAGGTTCGATGATATGTGAAAGTGAATGTGTAAAGTGAAATAAAGTGAATTACTGGTCTTATGTGATTTAATGCATTTCATTACATGAATGCGTGATAACATAAAGGTAGTTATGACTGGAGTGACTAGTCTGAAAAAGCTTAAAGCTCATAATATACATAAGAGCCACATGCTCAGTTGTTAATGTGCCTAGTATCCACAAGAGATATGGGACAATATCTGAAATAGTCCAATATTCATAAGGGATATGGGTCAATAAAAAGGCACTCGGTCATGATAATGTAATAATTAAAAGTGAGTCTCATGAGTATTGCATATGTAATTGATACGTATGTTTTAAATGATCGAAATGAACCATTTCACTTCTCTGAATGTGAAATATGGAATAAGTGATCAAAGTTTCATGTGATGCTATATGATTATTAGTGAAATGATGTGTATTATATGATGACATAAAGTTTAAGTGAAATTGAAGTATGAATTGTTGTGCTACGTGATATGGGTGAGCCATCGAGGATGGTCTGCTCACTGCGTTCGCAAAATTTACCCCAAAATTGCAACATTATTATCTCCAGTTAGACAAATTGGAGTCTAGCCATTACATTCGAGTAAGAGATAGAGGTTGGGATTAGTTTGCATCTACATGGATTTTTCTATTATTTTTTTATTAAAGAATTTATTCTGTAATTATTATGTCATATGTATCTGAATAATTTTGTTTTGTAATGATTTTCCAAATTGGAAATGTTTGTAAATGAGATTGATCAATAAGTGTAACAATAATTGTGATTATGACATTTATAAAAAAATCGGTCCAATTTGATTAGTGGTTTTCTATAATATGCGTGTGATTTTTGAAAATTTTGTAATGAGTTCGATTGTTTGATCGTTCTAGCACACCATCATTGTAGAGTGTGTTCTTGAATACTATCGGTATGTTCGGGGATATGTACTATAGGAGTGGGGTGCTGCAATTTGGTATCAAAGCCTAGGCTTAATATCTTACATGGGAGTTTTTCAAAATATATGGCAAGGTACATGCATTTTAGACATGTCATAATAAGCAGTAGCAACTAATCCCCAGTTTGAGTCGCATTTACATGAGTCACACATATGAGCATTTGTTAAGAGTTTGAGCTGATAGAATAGTGAGAAGAATGATGATCTGTCAAGATGTGAGAAAATGAAAGTTCATGGATATTTAGAAATGAGAAATGGTGATGGTTAGATATGATTGATAAAGATTCAACGTATTTGTATTGGTAGATGTATTATTGAATATGACATCAATATTGTATTGTGATGGTATATCCTCGAATGTGATATAGATGTGAATGCATTGTCATAGATTGTTTGAGGAGAATATGGTAGAAATGACGAGATTAAATTATACAAGCAGAATGGAAGGAAAACAAAAATTTATGATGACCTTAATAAGATAAACTTGGAACTGAAATGGTTGTTTGATTAATGTGACAAGAGTTATGATCCACCATAACAATATATTAGTGGAATTGAGATTAGAATTTCATGATGATTATGCATCTATAATTTTGAATTGATTGCGAATATACATATATAAGATGAAATAAAAATTGGAAAAGGAGATAAATGAGACGAGAAAAGTAAAAGCCCCCAAGGTTAAGTTGATTTGTTATTGTGAGTGCATATCTGATAATGTGATCACCTTGACAAGTGATATTATTAAGTTCCTGTGCATCTTAAACATGGAGATGATATAGGAAGTGATATGTGACTTATTAAATGCTCATCAGTCTTAGCCCCCATAGTTAAAATTATGAGATGATTCAAAGTAATGCATGAAAAGCGTTTATAATGATCAATTGAGAATAGATTGAGAGAGTGTAAATGATGTTACTTTATGTGATAAATTCGAGTAAAGGAAAGGAAAAAGAAGCAGGACACGATCGTGGCATAGTCCCCACGATCGTGGGTTTTGTCATGACCATGAAAAGGTCCACCACGATCGTGGCAGGCACAAAAATAGAAATGTTATTTAGAATCAAATGGAATCCATCTATTATTATCAAATGGTATTGATTGGTGAGTTGTTAAAAAATACATCCTTAGATAAGATGTAATGATCTTGATGGAACATACCAAAGTATAAGAGTAAACGAATATGTTTACTGTTCCACTGAGTTTTATTATATGGAATATATTAATTGTGTAAGATATGTTAGAAATTGCTATTATTGAGAGATCATGAATAGTTGGAATTGATCTTCTGAGGTATTAAAGGTGACTAAAAAGCGATGACGAATATAGTTAACTGATAAATAGTATGTAAAGAGTACAGATGATTAAGGAGAAAAATCTTCTTATGATATAGACTTTCATCGAAGTATATTATATAAGTTAAATGTTCCATTTCTAGAAATGAATAATTATTAAACAAATTAGAACTGAATATTGGAGTCCCATTTCTAGCGGAGACTCAAGCATAAGCAGTTGAATAAGCTACAGAGAGTACATGTAGCTTGTTGATGAAAGGTAACCCATTTACATTATTAGGTTCATGAAATTGTGATGATATTATTACTATTTCTGAAGGAATTTAGGTTCACAATTATATTCTATGCAAATATGATTAAGAGATACAAATTAGATTTGATTAATGTGTTGCCAACACAGGAAATTAAGATTGTAAATAAATTGAAATGTGTGAAGAAACTAGTATGAATGAATAGACATTAGAATAAGTCAATGTAAAATAAGAGGAAATCGAATGAATAGAAAAAATCATTCGAGAAAAGAAGTCAATTGGGAGACAGAAAATAACATGAGATAATATTACCTCAATTGAGGAATTAGTTACTTAAGGAAATACGAGAACTAGTCATGGGCACATTGAGTTTTGGCAATATTTGTTTACGTAACAAATGCCCCTGACAGTATTATAGCATTAAAGAATAAAGTGTCCTAATTTTTTTTAGATCAATTAGTGACTATGTTCATAGATGATATATTGAATGTATTCGAAAAGTTGAGAAGAATATTTTGAATACTTGAGGTAAATCTTACATATCATGAAGGAGAAACAATTATATGCCAAATTTAATAAGAGTGAATTTCAGCTTGATTAAGTAATATGTTGGGTCATAAAATATATGGACAGGGAATTTAGGTAGACCCAAAGAAAATAGAGGTAATGATGAAGTGAGAAACTCTAAGAAATATATAAGAGATCTGGAGTTTTCTAAAACTAGTTGTATATTAGATATTACCAGAGATTGTTAAGGAGTTTTTACCGATCTTATCCCTTTGACAAAAATGTTTGAGGAAGAACGTGTAAACTGTATGACTGATGAATGTAAAAAGAGTTTTGAGGAATTAAAACACCGATTGATAACAACAATGATGTTAATTATATTATTTGGATTTGGAGAATTTGTTGGATCAAAAACAAAAACATACTAGATTTGGCAAAATGGTAGATTTCAAAAGCTTTTTCTGAAATCAAAATGCAACGTAAGCATAATAACCAAGTCAACATGTTTAATCTATACATGATACGATATTAAAAAATAAATAGCATAAGAACAAGATCGAAATATTATCGACTCCTTTGTTACAGCTTTAACTCCTCGATGTGCTGTCCTCTCTTCACTATTGTATCCTCAACCAATCTAATCTACCACTTGTTCTCCTTGGACAACTTGGTTAACAAGATCCTTTGGTGAGAAAGGAGAAGAAATATTGAAGAGGTTTCCCTTAGTTGAAAGAAAGAAAATGAGAGACACTTCTCATCACTAATTTTGTCAAAGGAAGAAGGAGAGGGTGATTACCATTTCTTTCACTTAATCAAAATGAAAGAGAGAGTAATAAATGAGACCTTCTTATTTGTTTAATATGGCTTGATGAAAAGACAAAAACCCAAAAGCAAGACACTCATTTTCATTTAACAAATTAAAGAAGGGAGAGAGAACATCAAATGCATTACTTCCTTCTTTAATCAAAAGAATGCTAAAAGGTTTACAAGTTTTTTTACATGCCAACATTAAATGACAACCATTAAACCATTTAATGATAAGATCATTAAACCATATAAGGAAGACACCATTAAACCATTTAATGATAATGAAGCATGATAAAAACTCACCTTATATTTAGCAATGCAATGCTAAATGTGCAGCCATAAAATTTAGCTACATAAAACCGAAACTACAATTTTGCCCTGTTTTTTGGTCTTTACAAAATTTGTTTCAATTAATTAATCTAATTAATTAAATTAAACCATAATCCAACTCAATACTAAATTTAATCATAGGCTTAAATCCTAATTCAATTAACTCTTAATTAAATTATTCTGGTATTATTATTCCGAATCTAATTCGATCCATTCCTTTTTTATTTTCTTTCCAGTAACCTCTAATTATAATTCTTACTTTGCTTGATAACCTTCCATAGAAGTCAAGTGGGGGATGTAATTGGACTTATATAATTAAGCTCCAATAAGCTCGAAATTAATTTAATCTCATTAGAATTAATTCCAGCATATTAACCAAATATCATTCCACTAAAGACAATTAGTTGAATACTTGAATTACTAAATATTTTGAGAACACATTTTTCAAATAAGATGTCTAATTGCAAACTCTATTATGAACCATATTATAACCATCTGCTCAATAAAGGGTAAAATTATCGTTTTGCCCTTAATTGGTTTTTTCTTTTTAGATCTCCAACTTCACTCTATATGGTGATAAAAATACAAGATCTCATCTTATGTTAAGACTTGATGGGTAGCTAGTTTATCAAATTTCTGGCGCTAGTTTAATCACCGATCTCCATAAAATATCTAGAAGTGATGGTATCACTATAAACTCTTTATTTGATTGAGCGTTTCCTGATATATGTTTCAATTAATAATTCCAACATGCAGACACTATACTGATACTCTATAAAAATCCATTCTGATCATATCAAAAATTATAATGAAACATATATGAGTTCACCACTCATCAAGATTATGGTTCGTCATAAAAAAATGCTAAGGTGTATGTTTTAAGATTAAAGTAATGGGCTACTTTATTGTTTAAAAACATACGTGATTTTAGATTCATTTAATAGTGTCATTATCGACAGTCAACTACTATCATGATATGAACCTCATCATTTCCTTGAAGTAAATTCCATTACTTGCACGGAGATAAATAGCAACACTACAGTCTAAACCATAATCAAGCGACCAACTTGATTATTCAACTATGAGTCAATTAATTTAGATTATAATAATATACATGTTTCCCATACATCTCCATGTATATGTATATTACTAACAAAAGAATCTTGGTACCTAATGACAAGTTATATTACGCTCATACAAATAAAACCAAACTCTTTTGTTTTATTAATAATAAATATTTTCATTACAAAAAGTAACTGGAAGAAGATTAAGTTATAAGTAAGTATACTTGCTTTCTAAGGAACTATATTTACATAACTCCAATAGATTTTGTAGTATATAATGATGTTTCACACTGGAGATTATGATGTAATCCAATACAACATAATAAAGTGATTTCATATGCTTTGAGAATATTAAAGTCTCATGAGTTGATTATTTGATACATGATTTAGAACTTGCTGCAATAGTAATTGTTTTGAAAGCTTGGAGACATTATATGTACAGTGAAACATTTTAGATATATATATATATACAAATCATTTCAGTTTGTGGTAATTATTGAGTTTGAAAGGGTTGAATATGAGACAGAGAAAATGGATAGAGTTACATAAAGATTATGATTGTACAAATGAGTGCTATCCTAGTGAAGCTAATGTGTATCTAATGCATTGAAAAAAAATTTATAATGGAATAACTCAAATTCAAATATTGAGGTTACCAAGGTGAGGATCCAGAATTTGTGAATCCTATTAATAAATTGAAAGTGAATCCAAATTCTGAGTTTGAATTAGAAAATGATATCTTCCGATTTAAATAAGAAGTATTTGTACCCAATAAAGATGATTGAGAAAAGAGATTATTAGAGAAAGCACAAATAATAACCTATGCTATACATCCTAGTAGAAATATGCCGAAATAACATTTAATGGCTAAAGATGTAGAAACAAGTGACTGCAGGTATGAGTTGCCAATAGTCTTAACTGTTGGAGATATGTTTAAACCTTACATTTTGGAGTTCATAGGAACATGAGGTCAGTGTATAGTTTTAATTGACTTTAAGCGTAACAATCATTATCATAATAATACCATTAAAATACTATATGAGGCATTATATAACAAAAAGAGTCATCCACTTTTATATTAGGATGAATAAGGCCTAAAATAGATGAAGGCCATAATTGATTAGAGATGTTGTTGATACGTGGCATTGATCTGTATTAGAAATTAAGTGAATCAAGAAGACAAATGAATTAGGTGGATTAACACCGAAGATATAGAATATGGTGAGATAGACATAAGATTTAAGTGTATTAACACTGAAGAGATGTCAATTATATTAAGCCAAAGTTAAAGCGTTTCTAAAAGTATCACCTTGGCAAGATGTGTGTAGGTTAGGAAAAAGGATAAACTAAGCTCGATTCGTATTGGTCCATATTAAGTTATTGAGAGCATTGGACCATTAACTTAAGTTAATCCTACTAACAAAGATATATCAGATTCACACTGTGTTGCATGGGAGTATGAAATATTGATATGATCTGATATCAATGTATTGTCAGCACAGGAAATGAAACTATATATGTATATATATATATTGTAATATCTAAATAAGTACTTGAAATACCGAGTGATTCCATTAACTATAGTCAATTGGAAGAAATTATTCGAGTGATTAAGTTAAATGGGAAACCGAGGAGCATATTATGAAACAATACCCCTACCTTAAGATCACCCAGATAAGAATTTCGAGGATGAAATTTATTAAAGAGGAGAATTATAACGTCCCATTTCCATGCTCAGGGTTAGAACCCTAGAATACTGTACATGAAAAATAGCAATGAGAGATTAGAAAAATAAATTTCATTTTCATGCATAATATAGCATTCATACATGTGAATTTGATAATTGCACACATTACCATGAATTTTCATGCACTTATTTGACTTATTTCGGGATATAAATGATTATGATATGAATAGTGAATATTTTGTCTTGAAAATTGATTTGGTGAATTAAGTATTGATTTAGATTTTTTGTGCAAACTTGGGATAATTTTAAAATTTATAGGTATTTTTGGACTAGGAAAAATGTCAAGTGATAAGACAATTGATAAATGGAAGTAGAAATAAATGTCATATGGCACTATAAATTATTGATAATTGACATTAAGATTTAGTAATAGGTTTCATGGAAAATCAGGAGACAATTGGATTAGAAATGACAAAACAAATGGACTAGTAGTTTAAAAGACCAAGTGTAGACCATAAGGTGGTGACATGTTGTCACTTGCCTTGCCACATCTTCACTTACGTATGGCCTAAATGAATGAAAACCATTTGGTCTATCGTTTTATTTCTTTGGCTAAATGCTCTCTTCTACTCACGATCTTCTCACCCTCACCCTCATCACATTGAGATCTTGCTTTCCTTTACTTTATTTTTATAAGATCTTTTCTATCTTTTCCTTTTGCAACTAAAAACTTAACTTATTCCTCCTTGAAGATTTGATGATCGTATAGGCTTGGAGGCTAGGGTTTCATAGTGATTTTTGAAGAACCTTTAAGTTAATCAAGTCAGTTTATTATTATTGATCTTCATGGTTTTATTCATGAAGCATATATTATGATAGTTAGTGGGAAATGATCATGATGTAAGAGTAAAAAATTTGGAAAATTGAAAGAGAATGTCTGAAATATGTTAGTTGTAACATTTCCATTAGACAAGTATTTTAGCCATATCTTGATCCGTAGACATCCAAATGGGATGATTTTAAGATTATATTAAACTAGAGACATAAGTCTATATTTTCCATGAAGTAATTGAAATCGAATTCTATCTCTAAAAGTTTCATTGGCATAAAATTGAGTATTGTGTACTGTTAAGGTTTGAGAGTATTCTGTAGATTTTTAAGTATAACTTGCAGATTACTGAACCAAATTACATGGAATTGCTGTAATTAAAAACTTAAGGCATATGGGAACTTTTTTTTAGAAGAATGTGTTGCCAAAATCCCTCATTTTCTTTGTCAAAATATCTACGAAAAATTAACCCGAAAATCTATTTTGAAAGAAAGGATGGAATGATGCTTGAATATGTGCACGATCGTGACAGAGAGGAACATTAAGTAGCTGCTTAATCCATAAACAAAAGGTTATGGATGATTCCAAAGCAAAGCTGGAAATGATTCAAAAGACCAAGTATAAGAATCCTTGGGACATTAATTTGTAGGCATGGGAGAAGAGAGAAATGGAACACTATAATCTCATAGCTACAAACAATTTATCCCTAATTAAACAAAGATCTGGAGTCTTATCATTATCCAATGGGGATAAGAACATAGAATACTTCTATAAATCTATTAAAGCAAGGAAAAATTGTAATAAGATTTCTTCATTACAGGTAGAATATGAGAGTACAAAGTTATCAAAGGACTATCTTCACCTTGAAGTAATAAGCTTCATTCCCAATTCTATTAGATCTATTACTCAAGCCTCTTCATCACTTTGCACTCTCAGATATTTCATTAATGATTAGGTACCATCTTAGTTATTGTATGATTTAACTAAACCTATTATTCCTATAGATGTAAAGATAATAATGTTCTCTCTAAAACCCAATAATTCTCTAGGTCTAGATGACATCAATGCTCATTTCTTCCAGAAAAGATGGACATGCACTAAAACAATGGTAATTGATGCAATAATTGAGCTCTTTAGAATTGGAAAAATGTTGAAAGAGCTCAGTAAGACTTATGTAAGCCTCATTTGCAAGGCTAAAACACCAAATTCCTTAAACGATTATTAGTGTTTATCCTGTTGTGATACTACCTATAAAGTTACTGTTAAGATTCTAAGTAAAAGAATGAAGTTGGTTTTAAATCACATAATGGATCCATCTCAAAAGAATATATTGAAGGGAGAGTCATAGGAGACAATATTCTCATGGCTTAAGAGCTATTCATAATTATGTAAGGAAAATTTAGATAAGAATTGTGTAATCAAAGTGGATTTTCGTAAGGCCTATGGTTAATTAAATTGGTACTTCATCTATAATACACTATAAGTCTTTGGTTTCCCTCTTTAGTTCACACAATAAATCTCCTAATACCTCACCACTCCCTCATATACAATTCTTGTCAATAAGGAACCAATAAATGTAGTTAATGGTGCAAGGAGTTTGAGATAAAGGGATCCCCTATCCTTATATCTCTTCATCTTTACAATGAGGTTAATTAGGCATGCAACCAATGGTGATTGCAACTTTAGATTCTACACTAAGTGTAAGAGCATGAAAATCTTAAGTGCCTCCTTTGTTTATGACTTAATTGTCTTCTCCAAACCTGGCCTTGGCTCAATTAGCATCCTAATGTCAAGTCTATAATCTTTTAAAACCTTTTCTGTATTGAACATTTACAAACGAAACTACCAATTCATTGTCTCAACTTGTGCTTGGGAAATTGCAGGTTAGCTAGGAAGCCTAACTGGAATCAAGTTATCCAACTTGCTAATTCTCTACCTATGAGTTATAGTAACCACTAAGAGGCTACCATTAAATGACTTCAAGCCTCTATATAAGAAAAATAAGCTAAAAAACTAGTTTGAAGTCCTAATGCCTCTGTAAATTAAGTATAATTTAGCTTATAATATTTTCTCTTAGCGAACCACATATGTACTATTACTCACGTATTTGGTTCCTAAAGAATATCTCAAAGGCTATTGATTAAATGCTAAGAAGATTCTTGGATAAAGGGCATGGATAAGGAAGATATCTAGCAAAGTTCAAGTAGAATGAAGTTAGTAAAGGCCAAGGAGAACTTGAACTACTAATATATACTTAATTGGTTATGAATTTATTCCATAACACTTAGTGTTTAATGATATGAAATGTTTAAGACATTCACTTTAGTTCATATTTGGTTTTAGGTACAATTAGGAAGCGAAAGAGCTAAATGAGTTGAAAGAAATATATTTGAGTCATTTTCTTGAGATTCACACTCACTTGTCTTCATGGGGCAAGAAGGCAAAGGATTAGAGTAAAAGAAGACAAGAAAAAGAAAAAAATGAAGAATATATGTTGAAAACATCATGCACACCCATGACTAATTTGTCATTGGCATGACACCACCATACACGCCCATGACACCACAAAGCACGCCCATGAAATACTTTTAGCTCACCCAAAAAACCTAGTTTTAAGTATAAATATATTGTTTTTGATGGCAAAAATGTGATGAAAAGTTGGATGAAATGTTTGGGGGTTTCGGGAGAAGAATGAGAGGAAAATATCAACATCGTCAGAGACCCATGGAGAAGATAGAGAGCTAAGCTTCCCAATCTGGTTCAGAGGTGATATCAGCTCTGATGAACTAGGTTAAGCATTTCTTTCATTATTTTTATTATTCTTTCTCACTTTAAGGATTGTTTATGTTATCCTATGTTATAGATTTGGGTTTTCATGTATGAATGATCTTTATTCTCGTTATCATTAGATTGTTCATGTATGAACGTATTATTAGAATCTTAAACACAATCCATATTTGTTGTGTTTGAATATTGCTAGAATCTTCAATATAACCAATAATTGCTATGTTAAGATTCATTTTTAGCAACTAATGGTTTCAGATCATTAGGGATACAATCCGTAATTGTTGTGTTTCCGATTGGTGTCGAATCGTTAGGGATAACATAACCTAGGTTAAATGAATCGATTGTATATGGTTTTTACCTTAATTAATATGTTTTCCTAATTCGTAATGCAACTATCCAATTAAATTTAGAGATCATATCTTAGGTTATTCGATAGCTAGGATTAATTAACATGTGTTTCTTATTTAAACATGAACTAAGGGAAAATCATGCTTAACAAAGCTTATTATTAACCTACAATTAATAGTTGCTAGGAGGGGTAGGAAAACAAGAATTCAATGAAGTATGTTTGATTGTGTGTAGGTTGAGATTGAACCAATGATCGAGTCCCTAATAAATTCACTTTTCATCATCTTTGAATGTTTTCTTTAATTTGCTTTTATTAGTTTAGTTTCATTTTTTTCATATTTGAACTAAACCAAACCCCTATAAACTAAACATCTATTATTTTCTCAACAAAAGCTAACTGAACACTCACTGTGGGATCGACCTAGACTCACTATTGCTATAGTTATAGGTTTAGTTATTTTGAGTAGTGTTATGATGCATTACGTCAACTAGGCATATAACCTATCAAGTTATATGCCAAGTAATCAAGTTATGTAACATCCCGTCACCGATGGGATGGGTACAGTTAATTGCATTCATTATTGGCATGTTCATGCATTATTAGTTATGTATAATTGGTTAATTGGGCAATTATTGCACTGGC
>JANIJH010549308.1:0-15693 GCA_024520975.1 Erythroxylum areolatum
TAACTACAATATTTTAATTAATTAATACATTGTAATTAATTAATTACATTATTTTTTACAAACCAACCACTATCAATGGTAATGGTAATCATTCCTTCCTCTTAACCAACCATCAAAATTATAATGATAATATCCATTCTCATTCTTCACTATATTCATTTTCATTTCTATTACCATTCCCCCATACAAACCAAGCGCCCCCTAAGTCTTGGCATATTTCGTGTCGAGACATAGTATTCCTGCCCTTTAAAATGTGTAGTGGTTACTTGTCTATAATGAAAGATGATTTTTTTTTGGGTTTATATGTATGGTATTAGATAAATGAATTACTAGTATTTCTTGAACTAGGTCAAGACATAGTTTGTACTAAGAGATGATATTCTTATTTTTCACTTAAGTTTTTGCTAATTTTAAATATGTCATAGTAATTTCTATACATAGAAATGGTATTAAATGTACTCAGTCATGATATAGTTTATATTGAAGCATGGTATTTCTTCCACTCAGTCATTATGTTCCCATTTAAATGTGAAGGTATTAGCATCCTATAAAGAAAGATGGTATTTTTTGTACATAGACATGGTGTTAGATGTAAAAAATATATCCTCATTCATTATAGATAAGTAAGAACTTCACATTTAAATGGGAATATAATGATTGAGTGGGAGAAATACAATGTCTCAATATAAACTTTACCATGACTCAGTATATTTAAATGGGAGTATCTTTTGTACATAGATGTGGCATCAAGTAAAGAGTACTAGTACAGTTTGTACTAAAGCAATGTATTCTTGTACTTACTCATGTTATTCCCATTTTCTACTAAAGCTGTTAGTTATTTTAAGTATGTATTGGTAACTTTTGTTTATAACTATGGTATTGAATATATTGAGTCTTAGTATATTTTCTTTGTAAAGTGTACATCTTACTATTTTGTAACCAATGATAGTTTTTTTGGTTGTTGTACATGTGCATGGTATTGGATAGATGGAGTACTAGTATAATTTGCATTGAGTTAAGGTATTTGGGGTACTCAACCATATAATTCCTATTTTAATTTGTATATGATACTTTTTTTTTTAGTGATTGATCTTATTTTTAACATATATGGTTATTATTACATATATTTATTCCTAGTATGGTTTCTACTGAATTATGAATTTATTTATACATAGTCATGGTATTTCCTTATAAAACTGGAGCTACTACTTATTTAAAATGAGTGATAGTATTTTTTTTCCTATGTATGTATGGTATGGTATGAGGCATGGCAGTACTTATGCTAACTTCTGGTAGGATACTCACATATTAAAGTTAGGGTGTTACTAATCAGTAAGGAGTTAACTCATGGAGTTTTTTTATTAGGTGGTCATGGTTCTTTTTAAAGTAAGCCTTATGATTTTTGTGATCTAGAGATGTGGGATTTAAACATTATACTCAAGGTTTTAAATTTTTTTACTTACAATATTTTACTAGGAAATTTATAGTAATTGAGATGGATGATAGTGTTATACCATTTGCTTAACTTATTTCCTTCTCAACAAAACATCTTTATGAAAAAAATAAAAATTTAGTTAATAAAATATATATTGGAAAATATTTAAAAATCATACTTTATTTGTTAAACAAGAATTCATAATATATTCCTATATTTTATTGAAAATACCATCATATTAATCAAATTGTACCTTTACATTACATAAACTACACCACTATCTAATATAATAGATAACAACATATGTTAAAATTTACAAGTACACATATCAAAATAAACTACATATAACTTGAATTCCTATTGGTGAAGAAATGGGAATTAAGTGCGCTAATCCAATTCTAGTGCCAAAATTTCCTATTGGTGGTAAAATGACCCTGATCAGGGCTGGTTTGGTTGAGGTGTTAGGATTGCATACTATTGGGAAAATAAAGCATATCTTCCTCTATTATTAACAACTCAAAACATCTTCTCTTCTTTACAATTAATAACTTGTTGATATGGTCCATGTTTGACACAAAACATATAGAGGAAGATGGGAGACCATTTAAAAGTAATAGGTTGGGAGATGTAGGAGACATTTATGTTCTTCACTTAATGAAGATGAAAAAGTTAGCGGAGATGTGGTTGACATATATTTTAAGGTTATGAAGTAAGCTTTATAAATATAAATTTACTAATTTATACTAAAATACTAATATGACTCCTACAGGCGAAGAATGGCCACTAATTATGGGCTAACTTAGTTGGGTCATTTGATTAAATACACAAAAAATGAAAAAAAAAAAGAGTAAAAGAGCATACTAACATATAATCAAAACTAAAAAAACATGAATATAAATTTTAAAAAGATATAGCATACATTATACGAGAAGTACAAACATTGCAACTATTTAAAAAATTGTAGAAAATATTATTAATCATACACACTGTTTAAGAAATGATTGTGTACTAAGACGTGCTTTTCTTTTAAAAGAACATGACATAGAAGGTGAGATGTAACTAGACTATGTTAAATGTTGAGATAAAAATGGAAGGCTACAAGTTACTAGGTTAAATGATGGGATGGAAATAAAAGGTTACAATTTATGAAACAAGCATGTTTTAAATTATATTTCTCTGAATTGATATTGAATATAGGTGTGCATCTATGAAAATTTTAATTGGAGTACATGGTCCATGACATGATAGTGTCAAAGCCCATGTTCTTCATCAAACTTATAAAAAACAACATTGAAATGGACTTAAAGGGATGAATGCTTTTTTTTCTTCAATAAAATGTATCAAATCCAACACTCTTCTTTGATATATTTCCTAGAAACACAAATTTTGTGTCTCAAATAGTTAAATTTGTCCTTTAGCAAAGCTTTAGTTATGATATTAGCCACTCGCTCTTCAAAACAACATTGTTTAAGCTTTACTTCTCCCTCCTTCTTAACTTCTCTTATAGCATGAAAATTGAATTTAAAATGCTCTTTTCTTCTATGTTGAATTGGTTTCTTTGCAATGCTATAGTGAACTTGTTGCCATTATAAAGAGAAGTGACTTACTTCTATTTCAACTTAAGATCAATCAAGAAATTTCTTAACCATATACAATAGTTTGAAGCACCAATAGTTGCAACGTACTCTATTTTAGTTGAGTGAGCACAATACTACTAAAGGAAAAGACATAACTAAAAGTCCCCCTAGCATCACTAATAAAACCATCCTATCAACTTAATGATTTCTTTATTTTTCCATGTCTACATTACTAACACTTAACTTTTATCTATTACAAAATATATTACTTATAATCTAATGTAGGTCCATTTATTGTTTAGTAGTAATACAGTGATGATAGGGTATTGATATCATAAGGAAGTAGTAAGAATTCAGTTATCTCTCTTGCTATTACTTGGTTAATTAAGAATGGATTTATTTTGATGATAGAAAATTAAATATAAAACTAAACCTAAACCTAGGCCTAAACTTACATAGAGTAAAGAGTAGAAGACCATTATAAATATAACAAAAACATGTAATAAAATGAAGAAAATAAATAATAACATCATCTAAACATCCCAAGTACCATCTTAGGTGTCTTTATTTAGTAACGTAAAATGGACTTATCATCTAAACAGACATAATTACTTAAAAACCAAAATTGCATTGTCTTGAGCTATAACCATCTACTCTCTATTTGATCTACATATATCTTTATCAATCTAACATCCATTTGAATGTATTAAGATATGTGAAATCTATGTGAAATCCTATAAAAGATTTCACCCTAACACTAAAAAGATCACACAAATCTCCCTAAATTAATCCATTTAACCCCTCTAACTAAGCCACAATCCACTCACAATTAGGCTCTCTCAATTCATCTATAAGTAAATAGAGATTAGGTTTAATCTTTTAGCTTCTCTCTAAGTTGTCTTACCTTCTTTGCATAGTGCACATTTAGATATCGCTTCTATTACATGCCTCCTCCTTTTCTTCTTTATTGTAAAAAGCACTTTCTCCCTTCCAATTATTTTCTATTCCCATTTTTCCCTTTTTCTATCTTCTCTAATACTCTGGGATGTGTTCCTTCCTTGATAGTTATTAATTTTACTACTTTTCAAATTTCTCTATCATTTGCCTCATCTTTTACCATATTTATATATAAATCATATGCCATTTGACATTAAGTAAGGATCAAACATTGATTTTCCCCTTTTATCCTTAAGGCACTCTAACCATCCTAGTCCCTCTTATGACCTCTCGTCACCTTCCTCTCTCTTCAGCTCATACTACCAACTTGGGGAAATCTTTTAAACCTCCATTATCTAAGATTGCTTTTAAGTGGAAAATTTTCTTAAGTGATTCATCTTCTTCTTCACTATAATATTATCCTCCAATTCCTATGGTGTGTAACTTTATTATTTATTTTCCCTTGCATGTCCTCAAGGAGGGTGCTTTCTTTTAGTCATCTACAATGGTACGCTTTTTCTTAGGAAAAAGGCCCCTTTTCAAATGATAAAACTATAGGGACTTAAGCATTGGAAAGTAAAGGGCCCCTAAATGTTATGCTCAATAAGGACCACCTATTTCTCTTTAAGTTCTCCACTAAGGAAAGGGCTTTAGAGGTGATTGAGTTTGATCCATGAATCTATAATAGCCTTCCTATTTTTTTCTACAAATATGGAAACCCAATATGAAACTTGAGGATATTGAGTAAAATCAATTAGGTCAACTTTTATAAAATCCCACTGGAACATTAGTCTACTAAAGGCTTAAGCATGTTAGCAAGCTTTATTAGGAGACTAGTACGCATTGATGAGGCTACATTCCTTATAAAAGGCTAGGTTATGCACACCTTTGTATCAGTATGGACCCACAATAGGATCTCTCTAAGAAAATTCATTTTCTTAAGTTAAGAGAGAATGACACCATTTTAGAGGAAACAATAAAGGTATCATATCAATGAAGGCCCTCTTTACTTTAATAATGCACAGCCTAAAGACCAAGTGGGATAAAATTTATCCAGAGGTAATTTTATGAAGCTGATAGGTCTGAACCTTAGACCTCCATTCTCCATGTTTAAGGACTACTACTCTTTGAATGAGCTTGTAAGGACTACTAAAACCTCTAGAACATTTTGATCCTAGTCTTTTTAGTAGGTACAATGAGAAAAGTCATATAACTAAATGATGATCTTAGCAAGGCTCAGGTAGGTTTTAAAATAATAGAGAGGAGAAGGTTAAGGCATAAGGTTAAGGATAAATCCCTTATCTCTTTTAGATAATAGCCATTTTTGCTTAGAGCATAAAGGGTTATATAACCCTAAAAAGCATATATTATTTGCAAATTACATAAACTCTCAAAAGTCTTTCCTTTTTAGAATTTTAAAAACCAAGCTAAAGGAGAATATGTGTACTAATATTTGGTTCCCTAAGAATAATTGGAATATGATCACCGATCATTTTTGTCACTACCTAGGAAGTATTCTTGTTGCTTATGATCATGCACTTGCTAAGTTGATATGCTCTTCAATCATTCTTCAATGTATTCACCTTATGTTAAGTGCTTGGACATTAAAAAACTTTGGATATGTTTTATCTTGCTTCAAATTTTGTGTTCCAAAGATCTTCTTTATAGAATGAGCTCGTATGCCCTAAAAATCAATCTTGGATCCTCTGCTTTTGCAAGGGGAATTTAGTTTCACATTGTTTTCCTTTGAAGCTGAGGCAACTACGAGTAGGAATTCTCCTTGTAAAGAACTTAGGATTTGCCCCCAAAAATTAAAAGTCACTAACCTTAGAGTTATTGGATGCCATTTCACTTGGGCTAAAAGACAAGAAAGGGATTATCTTAAAGGGAAAAAACTTGAGAGAGCTCTAGTGAACTTTGAATGGTTGGGACAATTCTAGACTATAGTGCAATGTTTAGTATAATCTTTAGTTTTGGCACTAGATTTTAGAAGGATTCTAGGATGCCTTAGTGAAATGTATGAACAAAAATTTCTAAATTTATAACTCATCCAAATTTTAATTAAGATTGGTGGCTAAAAGACGAAGTGAAGAAACTCATTTTGATCTCTTCCAAGAATTCAGACATCATTAGGACTAGGGAATCTTTAATGAGGAAATAGCAAAAAGTATATGATAATCCTTTAGATGATTCCAAAAAGACTAGGGAGAGATTAGCTCTAAAGGAGTAAATAAGCACCCTAGAGAATCACAACTCACTCATCAGGAAGAAGTTAAGGGTTATATAGCTTGAATATGATCCAAACTCTTTCATTATGCTCTCCTATCCAAAAGGAATAGGAAATAATTGTTAGGTTAATGAATGGAAAGGGTATCACAATTACTAAGTAAAGGGATTTATTATGCTATACCAAGGACAATTTTCAAAATATATGGGGAGCCTTAGAAAAAGCCATTTTTTTTGATCTAGCTATTAGTTTAATTATTCCAAAATTGATCTTTAGACATTATGAAGAGTTCTTACTCGGACTTATTACTTGTAGGATTATCATTAGATTAGGCTAGGCTTAGGCCATACGACTCAAGCTTGGCCCAAAAATTTATGTTCAAGTTTAGGACTTGCTCAAATCTTGGTCAAGCTTGAGTGCTCGTGGACTAAGTCTGAGCTTGATTAGGCTTAGGTGCCTTAAAGCCCAATTTAGCGTAAGCCAAGCCTCACTTCTTTTTTTAATTTAAAATTTGAAAATGATGTCGTTTTTCTCAAAATAACATTGTTTTACTTAATATTTTGGGTTTGGGGTAGGGCTAGGCTAGGTAGACCAAACTCAAGCTTGGACCACATCTTAAGAATTAAAATAAAAAAAGCATACGCCCAAACTACAGCCTGTGTTAACTCAGGCCAAGTCTAACTAAGCAAAAATTGCCATCCCTAGTTACTTAGAATGAAATTGAGAATGTGGTATTCAATTTGAATATAGATAAAGCTTTAAGGAATGGATTCAATTCCTTCTTTTACTAAAAAAATTGGAACCATCTCAAAAGACTCAATTATACTTAATTCTAAAGTCGTTTAACCCCTCTTCTTTAAAGGAATACATAACCATTTCCTATTGCAATATCTTCTATAGAATCATTTTCAAAATTCTTTCTAACATACTTAAATTGGTTTTGTTAGGGATTGTGAATTATACACAAGTTATTTTTATTAAAGGTAAGAGTATCTGATATAATGTCATACCTGCTTAAGATCTATTAAGGAATTACCATCTCGAGGGTTCAAGTAGGAATTGTATCTTAAAAATTGACATTCATAAGGACTTTGACACTATGGAAAGAAGTTTTATCACATATACATTAAGGGCCTTTGTCTTTCTAAAATTGTTTATATCGTGGATTAACGAAAATATTACCATTAAGTCTTTTAGTGTTTTTTTTAAAAAAGTAAGTATATTATGGATGGAGATACATTGGTGTACCCGTACAATGAACATTGGAATTGATTGAGACCTCTAAAGACTTTCCACATTAGCTCCTAACTATATAAGCAAATACAAAAGCTAAAAGGTACCATCATTATGCATTTAAAATCAAGAGAATTCTAAACTCTTTAACTTAATATAAGAGGCCCAGGGTGTGTCAATTTTCAAACCAAAAGGAAGTTGTCTCCTTATTACCAATAATGCACTTCATATAGTGTTGCATTATGGATTTAGTGTTTAAGATTTTTTGGAAAATGTAGGATTGAGTTGGTGTTTGTCCTAATCTACCAAGTTGCTTTGGAAGACAATATTGTATTATGTTTAACATTAGAATCCTATTGTCATTATTTATCTTATTCCAGATGAAGTCTCTAGCCATTTTGTCTATCCTCTTAATTACCCTTTTTGGGAGATAATATGTGAACACCAGTATCTGAGAATGTTACTGAGCACATAACTAACAAGTTACAATCTCCTACTATAAGATAGAAACCTATTGCACTAGGATAAGAGCTATCTTTCTATTTAGTTGATCAGTGGGGTGCAATTTCCTACATTGAGTCTCTTGGTTTCGATTAGAACCCTAATATACTTGAATGGGTGGAGTTAAGTCCTTAATCTCACAGGGGAAACCAGTAACCAGCCATTAGAATGAGGAGGTGTAGACATATAAAAAGAGCTCTTCAAAGGATTATAGCCTAAACCAAAAGCATATCTAAAGTTTCCGAAGAGTTTTAGAAAATTGATGGAGATAGGATCTAATCCACTAAGCAAAAAGGAGATCATCTGCAAAGTAAACTTAGGAGGTCCCCAATTTACCACACTAATGATAGAACTTGAATTTATCCTTGAAAGAACTTCTATGGTCATTGAAAATAGATAAAGAGATAAGGGTCTCCTTGAATGAGAACTAGGGAATTTAAGTGTTATCCATTAACTAGAAAAAAAGAAAGAAACTGAAGTATAGGCTTTGATCCAATATATAAATCTACAAGGATATCCAAAAGCATGTATTTTATTTAAAATGAATTCCCATTTTACATAATCAAATGCCTTCGTGAAATAAATCTCTAGGGCACAACTATTGATAGATTTGTTGGAGTTATAACCTCAAAAAAGTTCTTATATAAGCATTATTTTGTACCTAATGCTTACAAGTCACATATGTAATTTGATTGGGATTAACAATTTTAGGGAGATTTGCTTTCAATATGTTGGAAAATGAACTTATAAATAACATTACAATATATAATCGATACATATTCATTAATACTATAGGGATTAGATACCTTGGAGACTAGGCATGGATAATTTTTCTTCACCTCAATCAACACCTTAGGGACTAGGCAAAGATAATTTGTTTTTATCTTAATCAACATTCTTCCTTTCTTAAAGAATTACGTAACTGAGTTTACAACCATCAATCCAATTTGTTCCCAAATAGCTTGGAAGAATCTGTCATTAAAGCCATCAAACTCAAGGGCTTTATTTAGGTGAAAGAGAAAAAGAACTGACTTGATCTCTTCTGAGGTAAAATCTTTGATCAATGTAGCGAGATGATGAGAGTGCAAGACGTCTCTTAAGGTATTGCTAAGTTCCTCAAGTAATCAAAAAATAATTATTTTTATCCCCAAAATTCCTTTAAAATATAGCTCTTTAAGTTTATGTTGCTCATATAGCTTATGACTAATCCAAGAGAGCGATTATTTTCCCTTTGTTCCTTCTACATTAGATCATACTATAGAAATACTTAAAATTCATGTCTCGTTCTTATTACTGTAGGGCTCTAGCTTTTTGCCTTAACATAACTAAGATTTTTATATCTTTAAGGCATTGTAATACCTTCTTAATTCGTACTTCTCAATTGATTTGAGTATTGGATCTGTAGGGTGATTGGTGAGAGATTTTGGGGATCTATTTAAAGCATTAAAACCATCTTTTATGTCTAATAGAAAAGGATCAATGTTGTTTTTTAATACATGTATACACTCAACCTTGATTCTTTTCAATTTTTAGACATATTGGTATGTTTAAGAGCCTAAATACTCATTATTCTCACCTAATGATATAGTATGTCCAAATTGTAGATGATGAATTAAGGAATTAAAGAACTTAAAGGGAGTTTTATTATTACTTTTCTAGAGGTTTATCTTAATTACCATAGATTTATGATAAAAAATTAGGGGATTCCTAAAGACTGCATGACCATATGCGAAACTACTTAATTAAGAGCCATTGACAAGGCACCTATCCAATTTCCTCTGAATGATTATATCTCCATTTTATTAATGCTCTTGGTGAAAAAGAAGCCAAATTGAGGTCTAGTAAACTTAAGCATGAGGATAAATAAGCCAACTTATGGAATCAATAATGAAAATACTTCATATTTCCTTGTGGCAGAGGGGGTATGGTATAATTATAGTCACCAACTTATAGCCTAGGAGTTTTTATTCAAAATCCAATCTTTGTAAGTCTACCTAAAAGGATGATCTCTAATACTCCTAGTTATGTACATAAATCACATATACAGATAAGGGGGAATGAGGGGTCATTAGTATTAGTTCACAAGTAATAAATTGATCAAAGTAACTTCAGTTAACAAGTTGGTAGAGGGAATTGTCTCTTTTAGTGTTCTTGTGAATAACAAAGTTACTAAGATGTTTAGAGGTGCTAGAGGGATAAGGTTAGGGGATCCTTTATCCTCTTACCTTTTAACTCGTTGTATGAAGGTACTTTCTAGAATCATGCATATCAATATTAGCAATAAGAGAAACTTTAGGTAATATAAGAAATATGATTCATTGGAGATCTCTCATTTAGATTTTTATGCATGATCTTCTGCTCTTTTATGGTGTAAATAATTCTTCTTATTTCCAATCTTTTGAAGTCACTTGAAGAACTCAATAGGTTATCTAGTCTTGGCATCAACAAGGAGAAGAACTTTACGATGATCTCCTAAGATAATTCTCACATGGCTTATGTATTAGGTGATATGTCAAGTTTATCATTTAGATCCCCTCCTTTCATCTATTTAGGGTTCCCTATAACCTCAAGGTGTATTTCCTACACTAAATTTCAACCATTATTCAATGTGATTAGAAGACGAATAGGAAGTCGGACAAACAAAATCCTTTAATGCATAGAAAGATTTTAACTTACTGTCTTTATTCTTAGCAACCATTATTTCTAATATTCTTCTCAAATTTATATTCCAATGAAGTTTTATGAGGACATTGAAAAACTCCTTGAAAACTATTATTATTCATAGGACTACAATACAAAACCTTTTGTTAAGGTGAATTAGAGAAGCATTTTTTGCCAAGGAATTAAGGGGGTTTAGGAATCTCGTCTATGCAACTTGTGAATAAGACTTTTCTTACAAAAAGGCTATATAGAATTGTTAATGAGAAGGAAACTTTATAGGTGAAATGGGTTTATGAATATTACTTAAGATGTAAAAGCTTCTGGATAATCAAACTAAGATATTATTTTTACTAGAGTATGGTGTAGATTTTAAAACTAAGGGATATTCTCCATTCCCTAATCAAGATCTCTATTAGTAATGGGGCTAATACAAGGCTTTGGAGTGAACAATTATAACCCCTTGGGCCTATATATCTGATCCTTAACTTTTCTATTTTATTGAACTCCTTTCCCCCTAATGCAAGGATTAGTCCCTTGATAGAGGGGAGGAGTTATAGTTGCATATATAGAATCTTGAGTTTTCCTTAGTGTTGTTTTCCAACTTATTTGGCTGCCTAACCCCTTCAAAGAAGATATATTAGCATGGATTAGACACTATACAATCCTATTCACAAATAGGTCTTATAGATATTTATTTAGAATTTATGCCCCAAAGGTTAATAGGCACATATAGTTTAAAATAAATTTCTAGCTCTAAAGATTTCGTTTCTATTATGGCTATTTGTGAGAGAATGCTTGACTATACTGGAAAAGATTAAGAAGAATCATCAAATTAATACTACTTCCAGGTTGTGCAACTATAATCCTAAATCCATTCATCATCTATTTTTTATTTTCCTCTCTCTAGGAAGCTTTGGAATGATTTTTTTTAACAAATATGGAGTTACTTGTGGGGCAAATGGTTTCCATGGCATAGTTCAAAGGGTATTAGACCCCTAACCCCTAAAAAAGGATGATGATAAGTTTTTCCAAATGGTATTTGGTTTCTTAGTGCATTCATTACGAAATGAAAGAAACCAAAATATATTAAAGAATATGAGTCAGGACATCAACCTAGTAATCCAGAGAAACATAGGGATTAGAGTGGAAATGTCTTTGAAACGAGGAGCTTGCTTAATTTATAACTAATTTTAGGAATTTGAATGGAACCTTTGACAATGGTGTGTCAACTAGAATTCCATAGCCTAGCTGATCAAAAAATATTTAGATTGGCGTTTGGTGCTTTGGACTATTGTATCTAGATCAATAGAAACATATGTATGTTTAGAAAAGATTTAGTTTGCACTAAGAATTCACTTTAAAACCTATTGAGGAAAGTGAGGAAATCTACTATAGCTCGTAACATGGCAAAAAAATTGAGCCCTTAATTGCAACTTATAGAATATAAAATTATAAAGCTTAATGGGTAAGAAAGCTTCTCTTCACCTACCATATATCCTCAATTGGAATAGTTGTTAATGGTCTATCTAAATTCACATTTAGTCACGTGTTTAATCATTGTAATTCTTGACTTTGTTACTTTTAAATTTTATTAATGCATTTTATTTGACTTTTTTTAAAAAAATCATCTTATTCTCACACAAAATTTCCTGTCACTGAAGTTGATACTTATGTTTCAGTATCAAATGATTAATATACAAGTCCAAAATCTACAATTTATGAGAAAGAGAGACAAAATTATAACGATAAAATCATTTTAAGTTGTCCACTTTGTTCAACATGTAATGTGAAAGGAGTCCCAAAACTTTTGAAAAACAAAAAGTAGGTAAAAGTAGAAAGAATGTAATATTATTTTTTATTTTTATTATATATTTTATGATTTATTTATGCCATATGCTACCACAACGATTCCTTTTCATGGCATTGCTTGTTTAGTCATAAAGCATTGATAAAGTTTGTTTGTAACTTAGACTACCTTAGCTTTAAAGCTATAATTATGAAGAATATTCATCACCTTAATATTATAGTCTATGATCTTTAGATGATCTGAATAGGAATACGTCACTTTGTATTACGATATTATATATCTATATATTTTAAACATAATATCTGTTGTATTAGTTAATTAAGCATAGCAAGCAAAGGACACTTATAATCCTTATGCAGATATATCACAATCCTTATGCTAATATGTCAATCTTTTTATTGAGCTTATAGTAATTTTGGTTGACTAGTCCATGATTGGTCTTTCATTTCATATAATAGTACAAATATTCATAATTAAGTAATACAAATACTTGTAAGTTGCATTCATAAATATGTACTTGAATTTCAAGTTATAAAATCTTGTGTTTCTTCTTTTTATGTTATAGATTTTGATGACTCGTATTATAAAAAATGCAGTACTAGTTTAATAGATTTTTTAGTTACCAATTTTACATCATTCCCAATATTTTAATTATATGACGCCAATAAAATCCGCAAATTTCCTTTGAGTGATTATTTAAGCCTAGACAATAACATTTCATCTATAAATAATAGCCACAACTCATTAAAAATCACTTATTTGTGAATTTGATATAGAAACTAGAAAAAACATAAAGATATTACATAAAAAATCATTTTAGAGTCAATAATTTCTATATGGTTTAATTTTAACATTAAAAAGTTTAGGAAGGAATTAGCAACATAATGACTGATAGAATAACAAAACATTAAATAATCAATTTATTCTTACTAAATATAATTTATTAGGTTAAGTTATAATATAAAATATCACAATCCTCCTCTTTTTATAAATTATGATGACTCTCTCTCTTTACTTCTTTTCCCATCTTTATCTTTACTTTAACTAAATTTCAATTAGCCCTTTTATAGTCTTTTTTAAGTGAGGCCCTTGCACTCCTAATCTTTTGTCAGGTTTCCTTCCCATTCGGTAAAGGAATTAGACATCCCTCTCCTCCCCTCTCCACCTCCCATGAACCTTCTTCATCTTTGTTCTCTCCTTATCACCTTGATCTTTGATCCTAATTCTCTCTTTTGACTTTATCTCTTATGGAACTTCATTTTAGTCCACCTATGACTTCTCCTGTTATGCATCCTCTTTTACAAGATTAAGCTTACCCCCTTCTCATCCTACTTCTCCATCTTTGGTACCACAAGATGCCTCCTCCTCCCTACCTGTTGTTCTTAAGAAGACTTGGATTCAAAGTTTTAGAGAATTCTATGCTTTTGTTAAGCTTAGGTTCCTCCCTCCTCCTCTAAGTCCCTCTATGTCTCAACCTAGAGTTGTTTCCCCTCCTATCAAAATTATTTAGCAATTCTAGGCAAATGGTAATGCACATTGGTGTATTTTTTTACTAACAAAAGAGTGGCATTTCCAATCGTATATCAGTAGGTAACAAATAACTGGTCCAAGCTTGGCTTAGAAAGTATTCTCTTTAATGAAGATGACCTCTTCTTGTTTAGTGATGATGCTTAAAACTGTAATTCTTGAGACAAGACCTTGGCATATTCAAGGTAAGCCTAGTGAAATAGAGGCCAAGCTTAAGCATAAAAGATTCAAAGCTCAAACATGTTCCCATATAGATCAAATTTCATGTTTAACTCTAGAATATTGTCTCACTTTTGGCCTAAGTTACTTAGCTAGCTCCTTAGGGAGACCCTTATATCTAGATGAGCATAATAAAACTATGAAAAGATTTAGCTTTTCAAGGATATGTATAGTGGTTGATATGAACTCAAAGCTTCTAAAGACATTGAAATTATAACAATTAAGCGATAATAGGGAACTTATAGAACACTTAAATGAGATTAGTTATCAGTAGAAGCTCTTCAAGCTAAGGAGTAAGCAAAGAATGGAAGGAAATATGTTAAGGAAATTTTGGACAAGCCTTTCTCAGGAATTCATTAACTCCATTTTTGAATCAACCTCCACCTTGAAAGTTCTTGAGGTGGCTCATTTGGAGAAGAAAAAAGTATTATTTTTCCAAAAAACCCTCATCTTAATTCCCACTCCTAATCCTAACCCATTATATAATCTAGCTTATAACATGAATACAACTCTAGGTTTTTCCTATCTCAAATAATCTTGATTCAAAAGTTCTTATAATGTTTATAGATTCAAGGGAAAACCTCATTCTTCCTAACCTACCTATATAAATAGGTAATAATGTTGAGTTATATCTATCATAAGTTAATCAGGTGACTGCTTTAGAGGAATATGGAGTCAATAGAGATAACTCCAATAGGCAAAATCTACAATGATAAAGTCCCTCTTACAAGTTCTAAGAAGAAACTAGGAAGGAAGGCTAAGAAAAAAGAGTCTCAAGCCCTCCTCTTTTTATTAGGATCTTAGCATAAAATGTAAGAGGTATGAATTATCCCAAGAAAAAGTAGATGATCAATTATTATTGAAAGATAAAGAATTCTCCTAGAGACCGAAGTGACGGTTAACAATATTTAAATTTTAAGTGGATCTTAAGTAAGGACTAGGAGAAGATTTCTATCTGCCAATCCCATTATAATGGAATAATCATAGTTGGATTTGATCCATGGAAGTAAAGGTAATTCATAATATTGTTTCAGGCAATTTACCCATTTAGAAGTATACTTATAAAATGATTACTTTGAAATTACTTTTTGTCTAGGTTATGAATCATAAATTTTAAAGGGATACTCTATTAAGGGATCTAAAATCCTTGAGTTCATTGATTCAATAACCTTGGTTGGTGGTAAGAAACTTTAATTGCATTATCCTAAGAAGCGAAAGGAAATAAGTTAAACAACATAAGCAGAAATGAGAATTTTATGGATTGCTTGTACTCAATTGATCCTTTTTATCTTAAATTTGATGGAGTTTGTTATATATGGAGTAATAGGAAAAAGGGTGGTTGGTTAATAAGGAAAAAACTTGAAAAAAGTTAAGGTTTTGAAGTTTTAATTTAGATTCAACAATTTTCTAACTTCTACAAAAGGTTTTAAAGATGTTTTTAATAAGAACTTCAGTTTAAATATTAAGAGTTTCGAAGATTTCAAGTTTATAAGTGTTGGACCCCGAACTTTTGGTGAAAATTAGAAATATTAAAATGAATTTAAATGAGAAAGAAATTGGTGAGAAAATT